>JAWRVZ010000205.1:635000-812500 GCA_037043235.1 Rhodeus uyekii
ATGTGCCTCAAGACGAGCCTCTCGAAGCACTTCATGATGACAGGTGTAAGTGCAACGGGACGGTAGTCGTTGAGGCAGGACACAGTGGACTTCTTTGGCACGGGGACGATAGTGGTGGTCTTGAAGCACGTTGGAACTACAGTGCTGCTCAGAGAGATGTTGAAGATGTCTGTGAAAACATCTGCCAGTTCGTTTGCACATCCTCTGAGCACCCTACCAGGGATGTTGTCTGGTCCAGCCGCCTTCCGTGGGTTGACTCTGTGGAGGGTCTTCCTTACGTCAGCTGTGGTTAGACACAGCACCTGGTCATTGGGGGCGGGGGTGGTCTTCCTTGCCGTTACACCGTTTTGTGCCTCAAACCGAGCGTAGAAGTCATTCAGCACATCTGGGAGGGAGACATCACTGTCACAAGCAGGTGGAGTTGACCTGTAGTTAGTGATACTCTGGATGCCCTTCCACATGCGCCGTGTGTCTCTGCTGGTCGTGAAGTGGCTGTGGATTTTCTGGGCGTGTGCGCGCTTTGCTTCTCTGATGGCCCGGGACAGTTTGGCCCTCGCTATTCTAAGGCCCACTTCGTCGCCTGCCCTGAAAGCGGAGTCACGGGTTCTCAGTAGCGCACGCACTTCTGCAGTCATCCACGGCTTCTGGTTGGAGCGTGTGGTGATGGTCTTGGAGGTAGTGACATCATCAATGCACTTGCTAATAAAGCTGGTCACTGATGTTGCATATTCCTCCAAGTTGGTGGAGTCGCCGTCAGTTGCCGCATCCCTAAACATGTGCCAGTC
This sequence comes from Rhodeus uyekii, assembly GCA_037043235.1. NCBI lineage: Eukaryota > Metazoa > Chordata > Actinopteri > Cypriniformes > Acheilognathidae > Rhodeus > Rhodeus uyekii. Next base: position 635,786 of record JAWRVZ010000205.1, read on the forward strand.
AGTGCATTCAAAACAGTCCTGAAGAGCAGAGATGGCTCCTAATGGCCAGGTTTTCACCTGCTTCAGAACCGGTTTTGATCGTCTGACGAGCGGTCTGTATGCCGGGATTAGCATAACAGAGATGTGGTCTGAGTAGCCGAGGTGGGGGCGGGGCTCCGCCCTGTACGCGCCAGGAATGTTTGTGTAAACAAGATCCAGCGTGTTTTTCCCCACCATCAGAAATGGTTTTTTCCACCATCAGAAATACCACCATCAGAAATACATATATCGCGGCAGCACCACCATCAGAAATACATATATCGCGGCAGCACCACCATCAGAAATACATATATCGCGGCAGCACCACCATCAGAAATACATATATCGCGGCAGCACCACCATCAAAAATACATATATCGCGGCAGCACCACCATCAGAAATACATATATCGCGGCAGCACCACCATCAGAAATACATATATCGCGGCAGCACCACCATCAGAAATACATATCGCGGCAGCACCACCATCAGAAATACATATATCGCGGCAACACCACCATCAGAAATACATATATCGCGGCAGCACCACCATCAGAAATACATATCGCGGCAGCACCACCATCAGAAATACATATATCGCGGCAGCACCACCATCAGAAATACATATCGCGGCAGCACCACCATCAGAAATACATATATCGCGGCAGCACCACCATCAGAAATACATATATCGCGGCAGCACCACCATCAGAAATACATATATCGCGGCAGCACCACCATCAGAAATACATATATCGCGGCAGCACCACCATCAGAAATACATATATCGCGGCAGCACCACCATCAGAAATACATATATCGCGGCAGCACCACCATCAGAAATACATATATCGCGGCAGCACCACCATCAGAAATACATATCGCGGCAGCACCACCATCAGAAATACATATATCGCGGCAGCACCACCATCAGAAATACATATATCGCGGCAGCACCACCATCAGAAATACATATATCGCGGCAGCACCACCATCAGAAATACATATATCGCGGCAGCACCACCATCAGAAATACATATATCGCGGCAGCACCACCATCAGAAATACATATATCGCGGCAGCACCACCATCAGAAATACATATATCGCGGCAGCACCACCATCAGAAATACATATATCGCGGCAGCACCACCAACAGAAATACATATATCGCGGCAGCACCACCAACAGAAATACACCTTCTCATTCAAAGAGTTTTCTTTGTCAAGAGTGTGTAAAGCAGTAATCAAAGCAAAAGGTGGCTACTTCGAAGAACCTAGAATATGACATATTTTCAGTTGTTTCACACTTTTTTGTTATGAATATAATTCCACATGTGTTAATTCATAGTTTTGATGCCTTCAGTGTGAATCTACAATTTTCATAGTCATGAAAATAAAGAAAACTCTTTGAATGAGAAGGTGTGTCCAAACTTTTGGTCTGAACTGTATATCACAGTTATAATCAGAGTTATAATGCATTTCACTGCAAACACGTGCTCTGATGATCAGAGAACATATGCACATCTAATTCACTAATTTATGGAGGAGCAACCATAAAATTGGCCATAGGAACTGATTTAAATGTCATTTTGCATTTTTAAATATGATGAATCTCGGCTGTTCTGAGCAACAGTAACGGAAGAGGAACACAATGATATGAGATGATGACACACACAGATCTGCAACCACAGATGAGGAAGTGAAAGCAGCTTTTATATATTTGAGTTTGCACTGGATATTAGATCACACATTAAAGGATCAACTGAAAAACATTACTGTACTTTATATTGGTGCATTATAGACATATATATACTAGGGCTGTCGATCAAGAGTGAGTGTGAGTGAGTGTGAGTATATGCCTGTGTGTGTGTATCTGTGAGTGTTTGAGAGTGTGTTTGAGTAAGTGAGAGTATGTGTGTGTGAGTGTGTGTGCGAGTGTGTTTGAGTGAGTAAGTGAGAGTATGTGTGTGTGTGTGTGTGTGTGTTTGAGCAAGTGACAGTATGTGTGTGTGTGATTGTGTTTGAGTAAGTGAGAGTATGTGTGTGTGTGATTGTGTTTGAGCAAGTGAGAGTATGTGTGTGTGTGATTGTGTTTGAGCAAGTGAGAGTATGTGTGTGTGTGTGTGTTTGAGTAAGTGTGTGTGTGTGTGTGTTTGAGCAAGTGAGAGTATGTGTGTGTGTGAGTGTGTTTGAGCAAGTGAGAGTATGTGTGTGTGTGTGTGTGTTTGAGTAAGTGTGTGTGTGTGTGTGTGTGTGTGTGTGTGTGTGTGTTTGAGCAAGTGAGAGTATGTGTGTGTGTGAGTGTGTTTGAGTAAGTGAGAGTATGTGTGTGTTTGAGTGAGTGAGTGAGTGTGTGTGTGTGTGTGTGTGTGTTTGAGTAAGTGTGTGTGTGTGTGTGTGTGTGTGTGTGTGTGTGTGTGTGTTTGAGCAAGTGAGAGTATGTGTGTGTGAGTGTGTTTGAGTAAGTGAGTATGTGTGTGAGAGTGTGTTTGAGTAAGTGTGTGTGTGTGTGTGTGTGTGTGTGTTTGAGCAAGTGAGAGTATGTGTGTGTGAGTGTGTTTGAGTAAGTGAGAGTGTGTGTTTGAGTAAGTGAGTGTGTGTGTGTGTGTGTGTGTGTTTGAGCAAGTGAGAGTATGTGTGTGTGAGTGTGTGTGTTTGTTTGAGTAAGTGAGAGTATGTGTGTGTGTGTGTGTGTGTGTGTGTTTGAGTGAGTGAGTGTGTGTGTGTGTGTGTGAGTGTGTTTGAGTAAGTGAGAGTATGTGTGTGTTTGAGTGAGTGAGTGAGTGTGTGTGTGTGTGTGTTTGAGTAAGTGAGAGTATGTGTGTGTGTGTGTGTGTGTGTGTGTGTGTTTGAGTGAGTATGTGTGTGTGTGTGTGTGTGTTTGAGTGAGTATGTGTGTGTGAGTATGTTTGAGTAAGAGAGAGTATGTGTGTGTGTGTGTGTGCGTGTGTTTGAGTAAGTGAGAGTATGTGTGTGTGTGAGTTAGAGTAAGGGAGAGTGTATGTGTGTGTGTGAGTTAGAGTAAGGGAGAGTGTATGTGTGTGTGTGAGTTAGAGTAAGGGAGAGTGTATGTGTGAGTGTGTGTGCGCGTGTAAGTGAAGCATTTGACAACAGTCTTGGCTGATATCAGTTCAGACTCATTCGTCATGCGTGAAAGAGAAAGCAGAGCGCATTGCATCGTGGGATACGGTGAACAGCACAACCGACCAATCAGAGACGTTGACCTGAAGTCTTTTGATCATTAAGGCTGAATAAACATAAACCAGAATTCACAAGCTATTATACGTCTGTAATATGATGCATAAGGTTGATTTGTTTACTCTCTGATCGCTTTATGCGTTTATGGATTATTCTTTACAGACGGTGAAAGCATTTTAATTATGATGCCGACCCACTAAATGTTGAATATTTCTGCTTGGTTTGTTGGTAATTTGATTCTGTGTGTTAATTCTGTTCATTCATAAACTGCGTACTTCATTTTTATATAAATAAAAAAATAAAACACAATAAAAATTACTAAAACTTTCACAGGAATTAAAAAAAAATCTAAAGACTAATAAAACTATAATAGCATCTTAATTACAGTGGAGTTCACTTATCTCGAGTCACGGTTAACTCGCCAATCCTATTATGTCGACGTTTTTGAAGTGGAACCGCCAAACTCCCTATTTGTCTTATTATTTTCTTGTGGATTATGTCGATTCCTTTATGTTGCCGAAATCTAAAAAAAAGTAGGGATGTGCCTTTCGACTAATTTGTTAGTCGTTTAAACGAAAATTTTGTAACCGACTAGAGAGGCGTGTGTGTCGGTTTCCATGGTGAAACCCGTGACAATGAGTTCAATAAACAGGTAAAGAATAAAAAAGTATATATCTATATATTTCTTTCAGCTGAACGTGATCACAGTGACGGACAGTTGTAGTAAATGACGCGATGATTTGGCCGTTTCGGCTCGTCTCTCCAAATATTTCGTGTCTGTGATTTATATGGTTATGCTCGGATGCAGTGGAATCATTATATCAGTTTGACATAACAGTTTATAAAACACTTTTTCTGTCTCCTCCTGCATTAAAATACTCCCAACACCACGCTCGTCTTTCAGTGGTAATTATTAAACCCGCCTTTACTAATATAAACAAAACGCATGGGAAATCTGCGGTAAAGATTTAGTTTCTGCTTGTTGTTTCCATGGCGACGCGTCATGCTTGTCACCTGACACACCGCAGCCGCAAAAGCACTATGACAGATTTATCGCATTTATTTAGTTTTTCTTATTTATTCAAAATATTCACACACTTGTTGGCTTTTTTACCAATTACCTGATATTCCAATTCTCAAATATGCGGAAGTGAATGCGTTTTGTCTTAAAAGCCTTTTATAATGATCACGTCAGCTGATCTATAATGCAAGACGGGCGCCGCAGATCAGAGTGTCTAATCTGTCAGTTTTACAACACGTAAATTCAGTAACTTCTCTCGAAATACATGACAGTAAGTGTCGCATGAAGCGGGAGAAGAATATGAAGTTTATAGTAACCTATGCAATGTGTATCTGATATGAATAAAACACCTTGTAAGTTTATAATTTAATGGATTGTTATTTCCGCTTTTATAGACATTGGTGTGTATTTTTCAAAATATAAATTTATTTTTTTGCCAACACTTATGAGTATTTACACGTCTGAAACCTAAAATAAAGATAGGTGGTTGAAAACTGAACAGCTGTGATATATGAAAAACACTGAGCACGTCTGTCGCGACCGCAGCGCCACTTGAAACACTTTTGAATTTAGCAATTGATCACGAGACGCACGGAACGTTCTAATCCCACGTGTGATCGCGCGCGTCAGAGGGTTACATGTAAGATTAAAATGTCATTTGAACAATAAAATCTTGTAGGTTTTTTTTTTCTCGTGTAGTCGACTAGTGTTTTCGGTGTCGACTAGTGGCACCCTGTTCCGCGTAGTCGACTAGTCACTTGTTGGCTAACACGATAACACGCTTTAGCATCCCGCACGTTTTTTGTGATTTTGTGAGCAATCTTTGTGTTTGGATTGTTGGAAAAATATAATTAAAGGTTTGTATCAAGAATCGAAGGTGTTTTTTATTGTGTTGGTTTTACATATGCCTTTTGTTGTTAGCAAACACAGCACAGTGTATGTCAATTTTTTTAGATGAATGCCGATCGCTTCATCAAACAAATCGCGGCAACACTGTTGTGTAAAAGACACCAAAAACTCGAATATGTACATTCTCATTTAATAACTCACATCATGTACATCAATAAATGTTCCTTTTTCGTTCTTGCGAGGGTTCTTGTCTTTGGGTCTTGCAATATCACTCAGCTGTCGCTGATAGGCTGTCTGACATGTCAATCATGCAAGAAGACGTGATTGGCTGAGCTGCCATGAGGGCGGGCTCTTCTCATCTCATCCGATGATCAACACAACACGTTTTTCTTAAAGGGACGAGCCGCTGCACAGCGCAGAGAGGAGAGTGGGAGAAACTGCTTTTTTCTTTTTGTTCTGATTCTGACTTATGTTTGTGTTTTTATTGTGTGAATTTCGCGCACAAGCACTGTGTACCGAGCCTGAACAGTTATGATAATTGAAGTCATGCGAGCAACATTTGAAATTCGAAATGTGATCTTACGCAAAAAAAGTTCATCAATCTATGGGTGCGGGTTATGCCAACGATTTTATACTCAAAACCCGCAAGCTATATGAGCGTGCAGATTATCTGCGTCTGCGGGTTATACGTGGGAAAATAATTGTTAATTGAAATAAATACGACAAAAATGTATTTATTTAATTTCAGCATAGGTAAGATTTCTCATTAAATAATTCAAAATAAAATTAAAAAAATCTGACAAACTCAACTGAATTATTAAACCTTGAACAAAAATTAAAAATAAAACTTATTCAAACTTTTAGAATTTATTTTTACTATATAATATTGGAAAAAAATATAAAAAAATATTTAAAAACTATAATAGCACCTCAATGACAGTAAAATAGTACATTTAAAATAGTAGTCTTGAAAATCATTAAAAAGTAAACTTTTTCCTTTACTGCTGATGTCATCGTGGTCTTGTGGGCGGAGCTACATAATAATTGCTTTCCTGTGTCTCTAAAAATAGAGTGTGGCACTTGCAACATCAAGGTCATGGGTTCGATTCCCAGGGAAAGCAAGAACTGATTAGAATGTCAAAGTGTCTGATGAATGCATGAATGTGAGTGTAAATCATCAAACACTTTTCATGATCCAATCTAATCGCTACACATGACCTGTGACCTGTCCTGAGTGTCCGATCTCACCTTTGAACGCGGGCAGTTTCTGGAGCTCTCGATTGTTGCTCAGGCTGAATCTGGACGAGCTCGGCCTCTTCTCTTTCTTAGCCGAGGCCTGAGATCCCGCCGGTTTTCCCTTTAGCAGCTGTGTGGTTGGCGGGACGCTGTTCCCACCCTTCTTATTCGAGCCCTGAGGAACACATTTCACATCATCATCTCTCCAACATGCAAAGGTTTTAAGCTCAGGAACAACGAGACAACGAGAAACAAACACTTGTGCATTAGATGCTTAATCATTTGTGTTTAGCACTGTAATGTTCTCTCACGCTCACAGAAAATTTATTAGAGTTCATAAAGGCATTGCATCAACACCCAGATTTGAGGATAAAATTAGTTTTATCCTCAAAAAAAGGTCATGCAACGGCAACATTTGCTCCAATGCATCTCAACAACGCATGAATGACGACAGTTTCTGCGCTGAAATGTTTCATCTGTGGCCAAATTTGACACGAGCGCATCCAAAAAAGCCATGAAAACATCCCAGTAAACTTCACATCTTTTAACATTCACTAACTAGAACTAAAACCAGGGAGAAAAAACATGTTGCTTCTTGAACTAAAATAAGATATTACATTTAAATATTTTTTTATACTTTTATAATAACTGAAGGAAAACAGAAATAAAAATGATTACAAATATATAAACATTTAGGAAACTATATTATATATATATATATATATATATATATATATATATATATATATAAATATATATAAACATTAATTTATTTATAAGAAATATATATTCACATTTCACTAATTTGTAAACAAATATGTATTTATATATACTGTAAACAAATATACATACAAAACACACATTTATATATAAACACAAACTCGATTCTACATTCAGATATATTTATATACATTTATTAACATACTACTGTATTTATATATACATATTTATTAGAATTTATTAACAAAGATTTGTTTATACAGGTTTATTTATTAATCTATATACAAACATACTTATTAATTTATATATTTTTTAAACAGACTTCATTATATATAGATTTATATATATATATATATATATATATATAATTTATATATAAAATTTATATATGTAGAGAGAGAGATTTTATATATATATTGGTTATTTTTTATATAAAATAAATTAGATGTATAAAGACACATAATATTATACCGTCTGAATTACCTCATGTTCTGCGTTCTCCTGTCCTCCAGTTTTACCCACTTTGGCAGATTTAGTTGAATCCTGTGAAGAAAGTAAAGCTGATAAGAAAGTGTTCTTTCGTTCTTTTCCCTTAAACGCGTAAAAGTGAAAATAAAGAGAAAGAGGCTAATCTGACAGACAGCTAACATTAGCAGTCCGGCTTCAGTCTTTCCTGATCAAACCTGTCCTCACAAACACACGTCTCATACATGTGAACACTTCATACTTTATACTAAACCATATTTAACATTTAAACCAGCATTCGACAGAAAAAAATACTTAAACGAGAAACCATCAATATTAGCCGGCTAGTAGGCTAAAGTTAGCTTCGCTACGAAAACTGAACATATATGGAGATGAACAGCGCATAAACACACACACCGTCTGTTTAAAGTCATGTAAAGTGTTTTATTTGTGTCTGGGGATGTGAATCTGTGGGATGCATTGAATCTCATTCCTATTAAAGCTGGTTTATGAGGAGGCTGGAGTTAGCATGCGTGCTAATGTCTCGAGAACAAACTAATCTCACACTTTCATCCGAGAACAAAACCAGATTTTCCACATTTTCACTGTTTTTCCTCCACACAAGAAACCGGGAGCCTGTCTCTCACCTTTTCTTTCTTGGTTTTATTCGGCATGGCATTCATAAGCGTGTGTTTCCAGTCAAAGTGAGACTATGTGTGTGTGAGAAAGAGAGAGAGAGTGTGTGTGTGTGTGTGTGTGTGAGAGAGAGAGAGAGAGAGAGAGAGAAAGAATGTGTGTGTGTGTGTGTGTGAGAGAGAGAGAGAGAGAGAGAAAGAATGTGTGTGTGTGTGAGAGAGAGAGAGAGAGAGAGAGTGTGTGTGTGTGTGAGTGTGTGTGTGTGTGAGAGAGAGAGAGAGAGAGAGAGAGAGAGAGAGTGTGTGTGTGTGTGAGAGAGAGAGAGAGAGAGAGAGAAAGTGTGTATGTGTGTGTGTGTGTGTGTGTGTGTGTGTGTGTGTGTGTGTGTGTGTGTGTGTGTGTGTGTGTGTGTGTGTGTGTGTGTGTGTGTGTGTGAACGAGAGAGAGAAAGAGAGAGTGTGTGTGTTTGTGTGTGTGTTTATATTAATAAATAATATTGTTCATGTTTTCTTCGCTGATTTATGATCTCAATATATGTTTGAGTATTAATATGTTAGTTTGCTGCCATCTCCTGGATCTCTGCATCAAATCACAAACCAGTGGAAATGACAGCTGTTATGGTAACTTCAAAATAATTAATATAAACGTCAGTTAAATTTTCATTTTATCCATCACACACTCACTCACTTTCTCTCTCTCAAATTCAAATAGCTTTATTGACATGGTGAACGGAATCTTTACATTTGCAAAGTGAATGATAATAAAAACAATACAATTAATAATAATAAAAAAATAAAAACAAAACTCAAAAAAAGTTCTAAAAGTATCTAAAGTGAGTGTGGAGGTAGTTCAGTCTCGCTGGAGGCTCTTTTGTCTTTTATTCTTTCTCTTTCACACACTAAAACACACTCTCTCTCTCTCTCTCTCTCTCTCTCTCTCACACACACACACACACACACACACACACAAACAAACACAAACACAAACACACACGCTCTCTCTATTACAGACTCTCTATCTGGAATGCCTGCCCCGCTCATCACATCTCACTCAAAACTATGCTGAAGCGGCAGTGGATTCCAGAATTGGACCCTCCAAATTTTACTTGAGGATAGTGCGATTGTAAGGGGTTTGGATTCTGCTTTGGATGACACCACTCTACAGTTCCCATCAGAACATCATATATGTATTGCTTAATAGAACTTAGACCATATTAGAGAACTTAAATTGTGATTTGTAACATCAGTCTGACAATGCTAGCTTTAATCACATCGCGTTAGCATTACGCTTGCTTGTTTAATCTGCCATCCGTGCATACAAACTTTTTTGTCTTTGGTGCCTTTTTTACAAGTTCATCAAACAACCAGTCGAATCAGTCAACACACTCTGTGAGTCATGTCATCTGTTATTGTCACTTGCACTGCCTACATGTAGTTATACTGCCTACATGCCTACATGTATAGCATAGCTTTCTCTGTCAGCAGTGAGGGTTTTACATGTGATAAATGCGGGGACATAGTCAGGCTGACAGAGAAGATTTCATAATTAGAGACACACATTCAAACTTTAATCGAGGATAGTAAGAATGCAAGGGAGTTCACCGCTGTCCCGTTCCGATCAGAACATCAAACAGGTTCTCCCCACTCAGTGACGCACCCACTTTGAACCTTGACTAACTGGAGTCCAGGTCAGGAAGCAGAGAGACACTAAACCAACCATCTGCTAGCTGTCTCACGTCACAGAGGTCAGATAAATCCACATTTATGAGGTCATCATAAATCTTTCACCTAGATATCCTATAGAGACTGTCTATAGGTGTCTGTGTCTGTTCCCCGATTAGCAAATACAAAAAAGCTCTCAAAACCGTTTAAGGGTAAAAATTTAATTGATTTACAAACAACTAAGAACGGATATAACACAAATGAACAAATGATAAAGTTTGGGTTACTGAATATTCGATCCCTTTCCTCAAAAGCACTTATTGTAAATGATATGATTACAGATCATAACTAGATGTGCTGTGTTTGACAGAAACCTGGCAAAAACCAGACGATGACATTACTTTAAATTAGTCCACCCCTCAAGATTACTGTTATAAACAGGGGTGCACATAACTTTTTCATTGAGTTACTCAGGTGAGTACCAGGAGATTGTGTTTGGTACTCACATATGTAGCATTGTCTTAATAAGTGCAGTCTTTCACTGTCCTCCTCCGTGTTGCCATCACTGTCCTCTTCACTGTCGCCTCCACTGTCCTCTGCGGCGCGATCTACCTGTCCTTCGCGAACGCGGAAGTAGCGGTGCAATCGATCTGTCGACGGGGGGCGGTGTCAAAAGAGCCATATATGGCTCGCGAGCCATATGTTTCCGACCCCTGGCGTGAGCGATGCTCTGCATGATCCGCGTGCCCCCTTCACGCGAATGATATGCACTTCAGTGCGCTCATCGTTAACTTTTCGACTCAGGCTCCAGTTGGCGTTTCTTTGAAGGTGGTGAAACGCCAAAAAAGCTGCTTAATATCTGTTGCTTTTTGGACATCTCTTACTGTAAGGTTGTGTACGATGAGATGAGAAGATCGGTTAAGTACGCAAAGGCGCTTAGTTACTCAAGTGGGCCTACGCATTTCTGATTTTTGTTGCGCATGCGTACCTGCGTACCAGTTATGTGCACCCGTGGTTATAAACATGAGCCTCATCTGAAGGTGTTGCTGTAATTTATAGTAATACCTTGAGTACTACTCAAAAGTCTAGTTTCAAATATCGATCGATTCGACAGTGCATCACAAGACGATATGCTTGGCATCTTAGTTTCGATCAGCCAAGTTTGCTTTATGTGGTTTTGTATTTTATTCAACTTAAATAGGGGTGTGAAGTTGTGGGCGTGGCAATTTGCAACCATAAACAGATATAAACCAGCAAAACTCAGGAAAGGTAGGAGAAGAGATCGTCATTGGTGCTGGAAAGCAGGTAAGTCTTGTTTACATACTCGGTTCTATTCATTTTTGCATCACAGTAGTTGTTAGCAAGAAGAAATCTTTTGAAATCTCTGTTTGTTTTTGTTTATTGTACTAGTATGTGTAATGTACTAGTTGAAACTTGAAAATTGGAACTTTGTATTGTGACTTAGGTACTTTTGCATCTTTAGGATGAATCGCTTTCTGGATTCCTCAAATTGTATGTCGCTTTGGATAAAAACGTCTGCTAAACAAATAATGTAAATGTGCATTCTCCTAGTGTTTCTACGCGTCTTGCTCCCTCTTCAGGGAACTCTGGTTAGATACATAGCCTGAGATGTTCAGGCTGTTCAGATGTCCTCCATCGGTCCAGATTGTAAAGTTGATTGACAGCATGCCAGTGTGAATCACAGAGGTCTTGAAAAAGAAGGGTCAACACTGACCCTAAGAGTGCCGTAATCTGGTTCATCTGCTCTAGGACCCCTAATAAAGGGTCCCTTCAACTAAGCCGAGGATGAGCAAGTGGATAGGCAAGGCCATTTCACTCACTTCTTGTCAGCCAGGTTGCCCACACCTTTAGCAGCTTGAGGCCACTCAACAAGGAGTATAGCAAAGCTCTTGTCCAAGGTCTCACTCTCTCTCTCTCTCTCACACACACACAATCTCTCTGTCTTTAGTTTTGGATGAGCAACAAAGAGGCATCATCAAATGAACTGATATGGTAAACTTTATTTCAATAATACAGTATCAGTGTCATACTTTACATCCCATAAACACTCAAAATCAACATAGGAATGTTATTAAATACAAAACAAAGTGCATATACAACAACTCAAAATAATACAAAAAAAGGAAGGTGGGATGACAAGCGGCTCTCAGAACGAACTGCAAATCAAGAGATAATCTGGGCATGAAATCTTTTTACAGTGGAAACATGAGTGTGAGGTTGTCAGTCGACCTCCTCCATGCGGGACGTGTCGTCGTCTCCCTCCAGCGGCGGCATGTCCTCCACCGGAGCAGAGCTGGGCTCTTCTGTGGGCATATCGTCCTCGTCGATGCCTGAGACGCACACGCATACAGTCAGTCTCGTCTGACAGCTTTAAACTCTCAGCTGTTTCCCCAACTTACTATAAACTTAATTGTCATTATTTTTATGCTTTTAATAAGTTTAAATATTTTTTAGTGAGCTACTAACCCAAGCCGAGTTTGATCATCCTGTAGATGCGATTAGAGTGCGTCTGTGGGTCGTCCAGTGTGAATCCCGAGGAAAGAAGTGCCGTCTCAAACAGCAGGATCACCAGATCTTTCACGGATTTGTCGTTCTTGTCGGATTCCGCTTTCTGTCGGAGGGTCTCGACGATGGGATGGTCTGGATTGATTTCCAGGTGCTTCTTGGCGGCCATGTAACCCATGGTGGAATTGTCTCTGAGAGCCTGAGCCTTCATGATCCTCTCCATGTTGGCCGTCCAGCCGTATGTGCTGGTGACGATGCAGCAGGGAGAAGACACCAGACGGTTTGAGACGGTGACCTGAAGCAGAAACACATATGCCAATTAGTAATCAAAAGAGACTTAAATTATAAGAAATGTAATCATTTTACATTTAATATTGCTATATTATTTTCATGAAAAATATATACCACTACACATTATACACACACACACACACAGTAATACCTTGAGATATGAGCATCCCGACATACGACTATTTTGAGATACGAGCAAACCTTCGAGCATTTTTGCTTTGAGATACAAGTAAATATTTGAGATACGAGCAACTTGAGTTACGAGCTCGTCCTGGAACAGATTATGCTCGTATCTCAAGGTATTAATGTACATACACACATATAAATAAAAGACATTTGATTAAAATAAAGATTAAAAATTAGAACAGAATAAATACAATAAAATTATTCAAATGGATAGAAGCTTTCAAATAATATTGTACATTTATAAAAATAAAAAAAATAAAAGTAAAAATAGGCTATTTATACATTAACAATTTATTTAACCTCATTTATTTATTTAACAATAATTAATTCATAGCAACCCGTTATATTTTCAGGATCTTATATGGGGCTGTGTGTCGTCTTAAAGTCTAGAAACCTCTGGCTTAATCCATTGTTACCTTCTCAACCTTCTTCTCCAGGATGTCCTTCATGATCTTGCACAGGTTTTCGAACTTGGCCTTCTTCTCTTCCTGCTTCTTCTTCTCGTCCTCGTCCTCGGGAAGCTCCAGACCCTCTTTGGTCACTGACACCAGGTTCTTGCCCTCAAACTCCTTCAGCTGCTGAACGCAGTATTCGTCGATGGGCTCGATCATGTAGATCACCTCCAGACCGGCTTTACGCAGCCGCTCCACAAACGCAGAGTTGGCCACCTGATCTTTAGTCTCGCCTACAGACGACACACACAGAGCTAGTTAAAACAGCATCATTCAGAGACACCTTCAACGGGACAAGAGGTGAAATCAAACACTAACCGGTGATGTAGTAGATGTGCTTCTGGCTGTCCTTCATGCGAGTGACGTAGTCTTTGAGGGAAACCATCTCGTCTCCAGAAGCGGATGTGTAGTAGCGAAGCAACTCAGAGAGTTTCTTGCGGTTCTGAGAGTCTTCATGGATGCCAAGCTAGAATCGTAAAAGACATTTTTAGCATGGATACAGTCATACACCATCTATGAGTTACTGGAAAATGGAAAATAATAATGGAAAAGCAGATCAAATTCGATTCAAGGAATCAAAGGCTCGATAAGCGATAAAAGCATTGGGTTTTCACCTTGATGTTCTTGGAGAATTGCTCATAAAGCTTCTTGTAATTGTCTTTGTCCTCGGCGAGTTCGGTGAAGAGTTCCAGACACTTCTTGACCAGGTTCTTGCGGATCACTTTCAGGATCTTGCTCTGTTGAAGCATCTCTCTGGAGATGTTTAGCGGCAGATCCTCAGAGTCCACCACTCCCTTGATGAAGTCTGCGAGGAAAGACGGACCAAATTAACCCGACCATCATCCTTAAACAATAAACAATCACAATCTCCTGCAGTTCTTCTGTCTAACTTTATCCAGCAAAAGTCTTATAATGCAAGAATAACTTATATTGTTAATAATAATATTATAACTGATATTTCAGCTGCAGGTTCGCTTTGATTATCATTTATTAGAAAATCATAAAGTATCAAAAACGATCATCAGGTTTATTTGTTAATCTCTCAATCATTGCATTATAAGTTTTAAGATCATAAAACTAATTATTAAATAAAATCTAACTGAGATATTATTGGCAGATATTGATATTAATATGCATTCTATGTCAGTATTTGCTCTTCTGTTATAAAGATCTAATTAATTTACATCACAAGCATCAGAATTTAATTTAATTTGTCCATATAATTATCAGCATCTGCACAAATTGAATATATTTTGATCAAAGTCTGTTAACAACAGCTCTTTTATGAAACTAAGCCATAATGACCTGATGCATCAATTATAAAATAACTTATTTTGAGTCGAGGTTCAATAAACTCTCCCATTTCTGATTTATGTCAGGATTAAAACACAGTAAAAACAGCATGAATAGCCCTGAGGCGTCAGGTTACCTAAAACCACTGAACTCTGTCTGGCGATTGCGTCTTACGAGTGTTTTCGGAATCAGACTGTGATTGATTCTTACTCAGATACTCCGGGATGAGCTCGTCGCAGTTGTCCATGATAAACACTCTGCGCACATACAGCTTGATGTTGTTCTTCTTCTTCTTGTTCTCGAAGAGATCGAACGGAGCTCTGCGCGGCACGAACAGCAGCGCGCGAAACTCCAGCTGCCCTTCCACAGAAAAGTGCTGAAACACAAACACACAGTCCATCAGCGGCTCCGTTTCTCATGGCTCATTTGTGAGTGACAAAGGACAGCAAACGCGACGGGAATAAAGTGACACACGAGGCGGGTAATAGATGGAGGACAAGTGGGTCAAATCAAACAATAACAAGAGAACAAGACGGACGGGGTTACACAATTGACAGGACACAAACATACAGCCAATGCAAACATGCATAAGCCATGTGTCCACATGAAACAAGACGAGACAGAGCGCCGCAAGTGAAACACAAACACACCGCAAGCAACACAAAACACAACAATACATGCGAACAAGAGAGAGCGCGGCCCGAGCAAAGCTCGAAACCACACGCACTCACATGACGCAGAGCACGAGCGAACGCTCACAACAGGGACAAACACACAGAGCATAAATGTCCAAATCCCGACACAAAACCAAAACTGAACCAGAACAAAGTGTTGGGATCGAACATCACGCCCCGCACACAAGACGCTTCCCAGACAAGAGCGCACGAAACATGCGAAAACACGACCAAAGTGGCAGAGCCCTGACATCACCTATCAGTGTCTGAAAGTTACCTTGACGGCCAGGTGATCCTCCCAGTCATTGGTCAGGCTCTTGTAGAACTCGCCGTACTCCTCGTTGGTGATGTCATCGGGGTTGCGGGTCCACAGAGGCTTGGTTTTGTTAAGCTCCTCCTGGTCGATGTACTTCTCTTTGATCTTCTTCTTTTTCTTCTTCTTGTCACAGCTCTTGTCGTCATGATCCTCATCATCTGACCCTACGTCCTCGATCTCGGGCTTGTCCTCGTCCTTCTCGCCCTCCTCTTCCTCTTTCTCCTTTTCTTTCTTCTCCTCCTCCTCCTCCGCCTCGTCGTCGCTCACCTCCTTGTCGCGCTCCTTCTCAACCTGAAACCACATGGATGACATTTACATTCGCATTCATCAGATGCTTTTATCCAAAGCAACTTGCATCGCATTCAAGAAACACGTTGATATTCTAATCAGTTCTTGCTTTCCCTGGGAATCAACCCATGACCTTGATGTTGCATGCGCTGCTCTCTACTCTTTGAGACACAGAAAACTACATGAGCCGATGAGTTTATGCACAAAACAAATGACTAATCTGAAGTACATGAAGTAATTTAATTTATATTAATTATTTCAGTTTATTTATAATAGTTAATTTTTCAAAGCAAGATCTGAAACCATTAATAAAAAGCTAATTTGAAAAAGCTTAATTAGTCCATGAAAATATTGGAATTTAATTATAAATTCATAAAAGAAATTAGTCAAGTGCGAGTTGGTAGAAAACTTGCTACTGACATTTTTAACAGCCTTTTAAAAATGAGGTCAAAATACAAAAAAACTTTTTTTCCCCCTGATGTGGATAATTTAACTGCCATTTCGTCATTTAGAAAAATTACATTATTTAAATTACAATTTTATATATATAAAAAAATATATAAACATTTAGCAGCTATTCCGTAACTCTACAGAATGACATCATAATAGGTTATTTAAATGTTTTGCTGATACGTATAATTTAACTCCTGCTCCATAACATAAAACAAAATGACATAATTAAAACTGAAATAAATGAATAAATTAGCAACTATTAAATAATTTATAAAAATTACAAATTTACTTGATCTTAAATTTTTTGCTGATATAATGTATCATTTAACTATTCCATAATTTTAATATTTAGAAAACAAAAATTGTTTTTCCTCACTTTAACAAAATACAACCATAAAGAAAGGAAAAAAAAGACTAAACACTAATTGACGTTTATGATTAAATTAGTAGCTTTAATAGTAACGATTTTATTTTTATTGTTTTAATTTTACAATTATATATATATAAAATAAAAACAATCAAAACAATAAAAATAAAACACTTACTAAGAAAAAAGATTTCTTATCAGACATCAGGAAAAGTGAATGTGCTGTTAAATATTGTGTTTGAGTCCTGCATTGGAAGGATTTCAGAAGAGACTCACGAATAGAGTGATGGGATATCCGATGAACTGCGAGTGCTTCTTCACGATCTCTTTGACGCGCCGCTCCTCAATGTACTCCGTCTGATCCTCCTTCAGATGCAGGATCACTTTCGTGCCGCGGCCGATCGGCTCGGCTGCAACAACAAAAACAACAGCACTTCACATTACAGCTCCAACACAACCGTCTGCGCGTCAAACTCATTCCCAAATACTCACAGCTGTCCACTTTAACGGTGAAGGACCCGCCGGCGGACGACTCCCACGCGTACTGCTCGTCATCGTTGTGTTTGGTGATGACCGTCACTTTCTCGGCCACCAGGTAAGCGGAATAGAAACCCACTCCGAACTGGCCGATCATGGAAATGTCGGCTCCCGCCTGCAGTGCCTCCATGAAGGCCTTGGTGCCGGATTTGGCAATGGTGCCCAGGTTATTGATGAGGTCAGCTTTGGTCATGCCGATGCCAGTGTCGATGATCGTGAGTGTGCGATCTTCTTTGTTGGGAATGATTTCGATTTTGAGGTCTTTTCCCGAGTCCAGCTTGCTCGGGTCTGTGAGACTTTCGTAGCGGATTTTGTCCAGAGCCTGATGGAAAAATAGAAGGAATATTCAATCCCTTATACATCTAGATAGCTTACAAAGTTTATTAAGACAGAAACCTTTGTTATACTGCTTGAAATGTCCTTGTTTGTTATTGTATCACATGAGAGGCCCTAGCATGTTATTTTAAAGGTTCATAATTCAATAGATTTACACTCATCCAAGATCAAAATACACTAATCTCTCATAATATCCGCTCTTTCTCTCAGCGTCTGAAACGCTTCATTCGTAGATTCAGTCTCTAAGCCCCGCCCCTCTGAGATCTGCTCTACTCTGATTGGTCAGAACCCAAGTGCTCATTATCATATGTGAATCTCAGCTCTTGATTGGCAGATACGAACAGTAACGATGGTGTGGGTTTTACCGTGTGTGTGTGTGTGTGTGTGTGTGTCTCTCTCTCATTAACTTACATCTGAAGAGTTGGAGATGAGCTCTCTTTCTCTCACACACTCATTAACACACTCTCTCTCTCTCATTATCTCACATCTGAAGAGTTGGAGATGAGCTCTCTCACACACACACACACACACACTCTCTCTCTCTCTCTCTCTCATTAACTCACATCTGAAGAGTTGGAGATGAGCTCTCGCAGGAAGATCTCTTTGTTGGAGTAGAAGGTGTTGATGATGAGAGACATGAGCTGAGCGATCTCCGCCTGGAAGGCAAAGGTCTCGGTCTCCTCCTCCTCCATGTGTTGGTCGTGCGCCTCGGGCATCTGGGAACATACATGACACACGCCATCAGACACGGATCACCTGCACCATCTCTCCAGAGGCTCCTTCTCTCTTTTAGAGGATCCTCCCCCTAGTGGGCGGAGTCATGTTTACTATTATGAAAATTAAATTTTTACTACTTTATAGTCAAAACCTTTTCTATCTGTGACACATATCGTCAGAAAGCTCAGAGTCTCACTATTACGGATTTAATGTTTTGTTTAATCTGTTTTGTGATAAATGACATTTGGAGAGAAATATATTAATTTATTACAGAAGAACGAATCACAATCTGGATATTTTAGATTGAACTTACATTTTGTGATATGAATTTCAAACTATGAACAAAAACTTGATTAGACATTTTAAAGTAAAAACTATTTAGCAAAATGCATAAATAGTATTAAATATCACATTTAAACATCCATTACTTTTTCATACTTTGTGCTTCTATAAAACAAGGTTATAGGGTTTAAAAAAAGCCCATTATTAATGAAATATATTATTATTGCTATATTCCAAAGGGTGAAATAGATATAATTATTAGTGCTTTAAACACATTAGTATTTAATTCAAAGGAAGCAATATTCTAAAATAGCCATTAATCCTGATTAATTTAATGATAGCCTTCATTAAATGATGGCTGTGAATTAATAGCCATTAATCCTGATCATTTGATGACGCAAAGGAAGGTTTATTTTAAATGCAAGGGAGTTGTGAGGCTTTCCTGTGTTTCTAAAAATAGAGAGTGGCGCTTGCAACATCAAGGTCATGGGTTCGATTCCCAGGGAAAGCAAGAACTGATTAGAATGTCAATGTGTTTCTTGAATGCGATGATAAAAGCGTGAGATAAATGTATGAATGTGAATGTAATAAAACATTAATTCTGTAAAGCCAGGGATTTAACTCGCACGCAAACAGTGCCACCTGTCGGTCAGAGCGACTCATTGCAACCTTCTAGAAGAAACCAAACTCTCTATAAGCCTTAACATGAATCACATCACTTCGGATTTCAATGCACATGAGTTTAACACGCAAACTAGACTAATGTATTTAATTACGCTAAAACCAGACATGCACGTGTTAATACTAAACCCTCCATATGCATATTTAATATAAACACTTATAAACATGCACATGCAACACAATGCCCTCAGATGCTTTCAGAAACATATTTGAATAATTATCGATAGTGAATTAATAGTAAATAAAGCAGTGATAAATTAATTAACTAATAGGCTTGTTTTAATCCGTCGGGGAGAAACTCCACATACACTTATTCACCGCATCATTTAAGTAGCTTTGCAGAATAACGTGACTAGAAAATAGAGTAAAACCGAGCTAACGATGTGGGAAAAACCTGTAAAATATTAATGTAATTCGCGTTTGCTTAAATGTTTAAAAAATTTGTGTAAATATCTGTTGATAGAATGAATGAAGCGCGATTAAATGACTTAAAATCCGGTCAGTACTAACATAACAGATTAAATACTGTTGAAATAGGAGGTTGTTATGTATAATGTTCTTACCTTTAACGAGTTCTCCGGTTATATCGCTTTGAGTGTTTCGGTTCTCAACCGTCACTTTGCGTGAATAGCGCTAACGTTACGCCAACGGCGCTTTTATACGTTCAGCAGAGAGAGATCGAGAACGCGCACCTTCCACAAATCTCTCGAATCTTCTCAATGCTTTCCAACGAGAGGGGGGAGGAGCTTGGCTGTCAATCATCAGCCAGGGGCGGGGCTTAGAGTGAGATGAAATTTCTAGATTTGCTGCTCAAGTTGAAGGGAAACGAGGACAGACTTTCGGATCATATGTTGTTTATTTATTAAAAACGCTCTTGTGTTAAAAAAACAGAATACATTTTATACAAATTTCTGGAAACTACATGTGCACACAAAAAACATTGAATTAAAAATACATGAATAATTTATTGCAATTTTTCACTGAAATTCTTTTAGTCAACTTCCTCCATTCTGGAAGTGTCTTCATCGCCCTCCAGAACTGGCATGTCTTCTTCAGCGGGTTGAGAGATGTCCTCTACAGTCGAGTCGTCGTCATCGATGCCTGAAACACGACACATTCAGTGCCATTAGGTCGCATAATGCATTTCACTCATGTGATTACCATATTAAAGTCACAATTCTGTAGTTTAATGGAATATCGTGGTGTTTATCACACATTAAATTTATATTATATACAATATATATTATATATATATTAAGTAACTTATGTGTGAGTGTGTGTGTGTGTGTGTGTGTGTGTGTGTGTGGGTGGGTGGGTGGGTGAGAGAGATAGAATATGTGTGTGTGTGAGTGAGAAAGAGTGAGAGAGTGTGTGTGAGTGTGTGTGTGTGAGTGAATGTGTGTTTGTGTTGAGTGAATGTGTGTGTGTGTGTGTACATGATGGTTATTGTAGTCCTAAAATAATCTAAATGTCCTTTATCCCACCATAAAAACCTTTTGAATGATGGAACGGTTCCATGGATGTTAAAGGTTCTTCATGGAACCATCAATGCCAATAGAGATCCGTTATTGTTCAGAGTGAGTGAGTGTTTTCGATGGGCACTGGCAGGGTGAAAGAGCAAAGAGCAGCGGTGCAATTCAAACTTACCAAGACCGAGTTTGATCATCCTGTAGATGCGGTTCGCATGCGTCTGTGGATCTTCCAGTGTGAATCCCGAGGAAAGAAGCGCCGTCTCAAACAGCAGGATCACCAAATCTTTCACGGCCTTGTCGTTCTTGTCGGTTTCTGCTTTCTCTCTGAGGGTCTCGACGATGGGGTGTAGGGGATTGATTTCTAGGTGCTTTTTAGCTGTCATGTAACCCATGGTGGAATTGTCTCTGAGGGCCTGAGACTTCATGATCCTTTCCATGTTGGCCGTCCAGCCGTATGTGCTGGTGACGATGCAGCAGGGAGAAGAAACCAGACGGTTTGAGACGGTGACCTGTTTACAAACAAATCCAAACATTAATTGAGATTTTGAAGGGCATTCTCTTCAGAACCATCTTATATAGTCTACTATGTTATACCTTCTCAATCTTTTTGTCGAGGATGTCCTTCATGATCTTGCATAAATTCTCATATTTGTTCTTCAACTCTTCCTGCTTCTTCTTCTCCTCCTCGTCCTCGGGAAGCTCCAGACCCTCTTTGGTCACTGACACCAGGTTCTTGCCATCGAACTCCTTCAGCTGCTGAACGCAGTATTCGTCGATGGGCTCGATCATGTAGATCACCTCCAGACCGGCTTTACGCAGCCGCTCCACAAACGCAGAGTTGGCCACCTGATCTTTGGTCTCACCTTTGGAGAGTTTTGAGAATTGTAAGACAGTGGTATCTTTGGGTAATGATAATGTTTAGATTCATTAGCCAAACACTAACCGGTGATGTAGTAGATGTGTTTCTGGCTGTCCTTCATGCGAGACACATAGTCCTTGAGGGAAATCATCTCGTCTCCAGAAGCGGATGTGTAGTAGCGAAGCAACTCGGAGAGTTTCTTGCGGTTTTGAGAGTCTTCATGGATGCCAAGCTAGAATCGTAAAAGACAATTTTAGCATGGATGCATTCATACACCATCTATGAGTTACTCTAAAAGCAGATAGGGAGTGTGTAAGTGTGAGTATATGTGTTTCTATGTGTGTGTGTGAGAGAGAGTGTGAGTGTGTGAGAGTGAAATTCTGTGAGATTACAGTAAATCCTGTATAAATCTAGACTGTATTCTGCGATTTCGTCCACATTTTCTGCTCTGTGGGAATCAAAGGCTCGATAAGCGATAAAAGCATTGGGTTTTCACCTTGATGTTCTTGGAGAATTGCTCATAAAGCTTCTTGTAATTGTCTTTGTCCTCGGCGAGTTCGGTGAAGAGCTCCAGACACTTCTTGACCAGGTTCTTGCGGATCACTTTCAGGATCTTGCTCTGTTGAAGCATCTCTCTGGAGATGTTTAGCGGCAGATCCTCAGAGTCCACCACTCCCTTGATGAAGTCTGCGAGGAAAGTTTATCTCGTTAACACTGTCACATCAGTATCCATTTTATTCATTCCAGGAATCATTCATAATGAACTCTTGAGGCACTTACTCAGATACTCTGGGATGAGCTCGTCGCAGTTGTCCATTATAAAGACCCTGCGCACATACAGCTTAATGTTGTTTCTCTTTTTCTTGTTCTCGAAAAGGTCAAAAGAGGCTCTTCTGGGAATAAACAGCAGAGCGCGGAACTCCAACTGGCCCTCAACCGAGAAGTGCTGTGAAAACGAGAAGATTGGTGGTCTTGCCAAACAATAGTCCATCCATTTTAAACCCATATTTCGTACTCAATATTACAACCAACCTTGACGGCCAGATGATCCTCCCAATCGTTGCTTAAACTCTTGTAGAACTCGCCGTACTCCTCGTTGGTGATGTCATCGGGGTTGCGGGTCCACAGAGGCTTGGTTTTGTTCAGCTCCTGAGCGTCAATGTACTTTTCCTTGACCTTCTTCTTCCTCTTGTTCTGGCCATCTTTGGAGTCTTCATCCTCATCAGCTCCCAAGTCCTCAATCTTGGGTTTGTCTTTGTCTTCTTCAGCTGCCACCTCCTCCTCCTTTTCTCCCTCTTCAAGATCGACCTCCTTCTCTCTCTGTTTCTCAATCTGTAAGATATGAATGTGTTTTAAAATGCGAGCACCGGAAGCATTGGAAGGTTTGCAGTCCAGGTACCAAAGTAGAGGCACTTACAAAGAGCGTAATAGGGTAACCGATGAACTGAGAGTGTTTCTTCACAACTTCCTTGACGCGCTTCTCCTCGACGTATTCAGACTGATCCTCTTTAAGATGGAGAATGACTTTGGTTCCACGTCCGAGGGATTGGCCTGCAATTGCAAAGTATGATTAGTTGTTTAGCACTGATAGGAACGATTCAGAAATCAATTGCCGCTTGTATATATATTCTTTTCTTTTTCCTATTTTAATGATTTGAGCTTTCCTGTAGCTCAATCAGTAGAGCATTGGTGCTTGCAACATCAAGGTATTGGGTTTGATCCCAGGGAAAGCAAGAACTGATTCAATGTGTTGCTTGAATGCAATGTAAGTCGCTTTGGATAAAAGCGTCTGCCAAATGCATAAATGTAATGATGTAGTTAGTAGCCTCTGTTAGAGTATAATTTCTGTAATAATGTTATTGTAAGTGGGGCGGCCTGCGAACTCCTTGTGAGACATAAAGCTTCTGCTGATGAAACTGCAAACTATTCTTCACTAAAATTTCTTCCATTGACTCCTTGTCTTCATTCATCATATCTGGTCCTTGTGTCTTTAACTGTAATTCCCCTACAACACCTTTTGAGATCCTTTGATCTATGTAAAAAACGTTTAAGGGCTCATACCAGAGTCTGGCTTAACAGTGAAGGAACCACCAGCTGCAGACTCCCAGATGTACTGCTCGTCATCGTTGTGTTTGGTGATGACCGTCACTTTCTCGGCCACCAGGTAAGCGGAATAGAAACCCACTCCGAACTGGCCGATCATGGAAATGTCGGCTCCCGCCTGCAGCGCCTCCATGAAGGCCTTGGTGCCGGATTTGGCAATGGTGCCCAGGTTATTGATGAGGTCAGCTTTGGTCATGCCGATGCCAGTGTCGATGATCGTGAGTGTGCGAGCTTTCTGATCGGGGATGAGTTCAATCTTCAGGTCTTTGCATGAATCAAGTTTGCTTGGGTCTGTCAGGCTCTCGTATCTGATCTTGTCCAGCGCCTGTTTTAAAGACACACACACACAAAAAGAAACAATTGAGTATAGCCTGTGGATTGTGTGAATTTTGGAACGAATACTGGTACATAAACTAAGAAATGACTGATTAACTCACATCTGAAGAGTTGGAGATAAGCTCTCGCAGGAAGATCTCTTTGTTGGAGTAGAAGGTGTTGATGATGAGAGACATGAGCTGAGCGATCTCCGCCTGGAAGGCAAAGGTCTCGGCCTCCTCCTCCATCACCGGTTGTGCCACTTTCTCCGGCATCTGTATATAACAGATGCATAACAAATGTATTCAACTAAACCAGAATAGTTTGAACATTGTGTTTCCTGTAATTATTCTTTCTAAATTATTATCTGCCATTGAACAAAACAATTGATATGATAATTGTAACTTTATTTCCTAATTTGTACTTTCATTCATCAGAATTGAGATATAAGCTCACAATCGCAAGATATAAAGTCAGAATTGCTTTGAAGAGTTTTCCAACTTCCAACTTGCAACTATTTTCTCTCAGTTCATCATGAAATCAGAAATTTCAAGACATATTTTCTCATTTTAAGAGCAAAATGATTCTTAAAGTTTTAGAATACAAAGTCACAAAGAACGTTTTAAATTTTAATTTCTAACGTTTATTTCTGCACTGATTTCATCATTTGTTCTGCTTGAATCTGGTTATAATTTCTACATTTTCTTTTTCCTTGTTTTAAGAACTTTTTTAAGAAGTTTTTTGTCTTGTTTCAAGAGAATTTTCTCATTAGATAATTTTGCTTGAGTTTTGTTTCTTAATTCATGTTTCATTTCTCTTATTGTTGCACGTTGATTTGTTGGTTTCTGCGGTATTGCTTTGAATTAAATAAGTTTTGTTGGTTTGATGTGCTGTTCTGTGAGTCGCGGCAGCAGCTGATGAAGCTCCAGCACATGTCCCGCACCTGTCCCGTCACTGACAGCTTCACAAATAGAGGAGAAGAGTCACATGCTGCGGGACACGCAACCCATGCTAACCGTCTCACCCCATTCTGGAGGCTTTTACTAATGCAATTTGACCTATTCACATTTTTAGGGTGTTGTTTTGGGTTTCTCAGCTGTCATTATAGGCTGGTCTTTCCCTGCAGTCGGCAGACACGTGCTCGTCGCTCTCCGGCCTCCACATGCGGCCGTCCAACAACTCTCAACACGACAAACATGTTTATCAAACTCTTTCACAAACTGAGCTTTCAAAAGTGGCTTCACTTTGCTCTAAAAGCACTGATGGTTTGCAGCAATTTGATGTTAATGTCATTTGTTCTGCGCTGGTGGAATGAAGAGTTTACAGGTTAGACTGAGTCAAAAACTCTTAAAATAAGGCAATAAATCTTGTTTTTCTGTTCTAGGATAAATTAATTCTCCTAGAACTAAAAGTGAAGATTATTTTGCTTGTTTTGAGAAAATATAACTTGAATTTTCTTGTAAAAATTGTCAATTCTGATGATTCATTAAATGAATTTAATTTATTTATATTAATTTACGGTATATTTTCATATCAGTTCATCCTGAAATCAGAAATTAAGACATATTTTCTTATTTTAAGAGCAAAATGATACTTATTTTTGGAAAGCAATGTTTCTGTCACAAAGAGTTTTATAACATTATGTTCCAATAAACTTTACATTTATTTAAAAAAAACAGAAAAACAGTCTTGATTTGATTATTTCTGCATTGCTTTCATCATTTGTTCTGCTTGAATCTAGTTATAATTTGCTTTTTTCTTGTTTTAGGAGCTTTTTAGGAAGTTTTGTTTTAAGAGCTTATAAAGTAGAATTTCCCCATTAGCAAATACATTGTTTCTTAATTTATGTTTTATTTTTGCATGTTGTTCTACTGACTCCATGCTTTAAATCTCCAGCATGCATAAAGTCATTCCTCTCACCTCGATCGTCGTGTTCGGTCTGAAGCGTGTGTCTGGAGATCCAGTTGAGTTTGGTTAGAGTTTGTTGAGTCCTCGTCTCTATC
Organism: Rhodeus uyekii; assembly: GCA_037043235.1. Classification (NCBI taxonomy): domain Eukaryota; kingdom Metazoa; phylum Chordata; class Actinopteri; order Cypriniformes; family Acheilognathidae; genus Rhodeus; species Rhodeus uyekii. The sequence goes on from JAWRVZ010000205.1 coordinate 661,742, forward strand.
TGTCGAGCAGCAGGCCTTCATCAGCCCTTATATACTAGTGAGCAGAGTTTCTCGAAGCTCCGTTGAGAAGGATCCAGAAGGAATGCCGGGACAGATAGGAGGGCTAAAGTGAGTGTGCGGGGCGGGGGGCCTCGGACCCCTTCTGTCCTTTTTGGGGCAGGGAGTCACAAGAGGTGTCTGTCAATCAAGCCAGGAACGTTCCGGATGCCACACGTGTCGTCGGCGTTTTCCTGCTGGCAAAATCTCCAAGGCTCGTTGGTTGCAAAACGTTGCAAAGAATCACTGAGATGCCAGAATTCACAATAAAGTCCGTAAAAGTGACCCAGAGGAAAGGAGCCGTTTGTGTTTCTGTGCAAATCAACACTCTTGAGTCACAGAAAAACACAAAACCTCTGATGATCGATTGGTAGGGACTAAACAAACATAAAATGTATGAAATAATGTGTTTGTGTTTGGCAACGGTTCCTTGCTCTGTGACTGGGGTCAGTTTGACCCTCATTGGTTTCTGTGCGTTTCACTAAAAAGCAACAATATGGAAAACTCAATTCATGTAAAAAACAGAAACTTCTGTTAGTTTCATAGAGACTAAATAAATATGAACTATGAGAAATTATCAATTATAGTGTGTGGGAGAAAGAGAGATAATATGTGTGTGTGTGTTAGAAAGAAAGAGAGAGAATGTGTGTATGTGAAAGAGTGTGTGTGTGTGTGTGTGTATGTGAGAAAGAGAGATAATATGTGTGTGTGTGTTAGAAAGAAAGAGAGAGAATGTGTGTATGTGAAAGAGTGTGTGTGTGTGTATGTGAGAAAGAGAGATAATATGTGTGTGTGTGAGAAAGAAAGAGAGAGAATGTGTGTGTGTGTGTGTATGTGAAAGAGAGAGAGAGAGTGTGTGTGTGGGAGAAAGAGAGATAATATGTGTGTGTGTGTGTGTGTGTGTGAGAGAGAGAAAGAAAGAGAGAGAATGTGTGTGTGTGTGTGTGTATGTGAAAGAGAGAGAGAGAGAGTGTGTGAGTGAGAGAGAGAAAGAGAGAGAATGTGTGTGTGTGTGTGAGAGAAAAAAAGAGAGAGAATGTGTATGAGAGTTTGTGTGTGAGAGAGCGAGTGTGTGTGTGTGTGAGAGAAACAGAGAGAGAGAGAGTGTGTGTGATAGAGAGAGAGAGAGAGAGAGAGAGTGTGTGTGTGTGTGTGTGTGTGTGTGTGTGTGTGTGAAAGAGAGAGAGTGTGTGTTTGTGTGTGAGAGAGAGAGAGAGAGAGAGAGAGAGAGTGTGTATGTGAAGTGTGTGAGTGTGTTTGCTTTGGACTGGGCAAGATTTTTTTAATGGTTTTTGTCAAAATATTAATAAAAAATCCTATCATTGCAGTAATTCCTATGAGGTCTATGATCACATTTTATCACAATTTTTATCATTTTATCTAGTCTAAAATAAAAAAAATAAACCAAATCATGCGCAGCACACCGTCTGGGTCGCGCGCATGCTCGTGCACGCAGCGGAATGAACACTAATGTGGAAGATGGCGGCGGAGGGCGGCGGGAAGGAAGCGAATGAGATCAAGACTCAGTTCAGCACGCGGGAGGGCGTCTATAAACTCCTGCCGAACTCCGAGTACAGCCGCCCGAACCGCGTGCCCTTCAACTCGCAGGGCTCGAACCCGGTCAGAGTCTCGCTCGTGCACGCGCACGCCGAATCCGGCAGCGGCGAGAGAATCTGCTTCAACGTGGGCCGGGAGCTTTACTTCTACATTTATAAAGGCGTCAGGAAGGTAAAGCCATGACAGACGTACCGGACCAACGCGTGCACGCGCAATAACGCGCATGCACGAGGCTCGGTTCGGATTAGACGCGCACTCTCTTCACACAGTCTGAAAGCAACTTGAGTCGCATGCGTATTAAGAGTTATGCATGAGGAACTTGTTGCATTATATTGCAAGTACTGTTCATAACAATGGATTTAGTTAAAAGTCACTGTTTTTAAAGTCTCTTCTCATCTCAAAGTTATGCATGAGGGTTTAGGTGGGAAACCTGTTGCATTGTGTTTAAAAGCATTTTCAACACGATTGACAACTCAGACATATCGTGAATGCATTATATCTCGGCTCGTGCACGAGGATTTTGGGGTTGCATGTCATTGCAAATTATTATAATTCAGAGATTTGTGGTTCCAGCATCATATCTTTTGGGAGTTTATGTTTGTATTCTCATGTAGCAAGGTATGCGATGCATTCTGGGATTTGGGGCAGATCTTGTTTTATGTTTGGAATGAAAGTGTATAATATAAGGAAATATTTTTTTAGCTGCGGAAGTGACTCCAAGAGAACATAGACACATCATGTAGTGCCTATACTGATAACAATATTCATATACCGTATTTTCCTGCATATAACCTGCGGGTTACACCAGATTTTACAAACCTCACAGGGGGTGCGGGTTATATAAGGGTGCGCGCTATATCACAAGATATTTACACGTAATAATATTTCAGTATATTTGTTATGTCCCTAAGGATGTAAGTTTTTTTTGGGGGGGATATTTTCTTTGTTTTTCTTTCTTGCGAGGGTTGTTGTCTCTGGCGCTTGCACTATCACTCTGACAGCTGTCGCTGATAGGCTGTCTGATCTGTCAATCATGCAAGAAGACGTGATTGGCTGTGCTGCCGTGAGGGCGGGCTCTTCTCATCTCATCCCATGATCAACACCTGTAGAACAAGGGTGTAGCCAGAATTTTTTTTTTGAGGGGGCCCAGCTTAAAATGAGGGGGCCAAACTGCACGCGATTGTTGACTGGGATATTGTAGTCGACAGGATTCAAACTTGCGCAGGGAAAGCCCAATGGATTTCTGGTCCATCGCCTTAACCTCTTTCCCACTTTGGGGGTGCGTTGCGATCATCTTCTGCAGCGGGCAATATGTGCTTTCACATTCGTTTTCACAGTCGCGATTTTAAACAATTGAAAATCTGAGGGGGCCCAGGCCCCCCTGTGGCTACGCCACTGCTGTAGAAACGCTTCTTAAGGGATGTGCTGCTGCACAGCGGGAGACAGTGCTCTTCTTTTTCTTCTGATTCTGACTTGTGTTTGTTTTCTTATTGTGTGAATTTCGCGCACAAGCACTGTGTACCGAGCTGAACAGTTATGATAATTGACATCATGCAAGCAACATTTGAAATTCGTAATGTGATATTACACAAAAAAGTTCAGCAATCTATGGGTGCGGGTTATGCCAACGATTTTTTTACACAAAACCGTATGCGTTTAGAGAGTGGCGCTTGCAACATCAAGGTCATGGGTTCGATTCCCAGGGAAAGCAAGAACTGATTAGAATGTCAATGTGTTTCTTGAATGCAATGCAAGTCGCTTTGGTTAAAAGCGTCTGATAAATGCATGAATGTTAATGATGTGTGTGTTTATTGGTGATCCAGATTGATGTTAATTGATTATGCTTGTGAAGATGTTGAATGTGTGTGTGTGTGTCACAGGCGGCGGACTTGAGCAAACCCATAGATAAGCGGATCTATAAGGGAACGCTTCCCACGTGCCACGACTCCAACGGGCTGACGGCGTCGGCCGAGAGCGTCTCGCTGCTGGTGGGCTTTTCTGCCGGACAGGTGCAGCTCATCGACCCCATCAAGAAGGAAACCAGCAAACTCTTCAATGAAGACGTGAGTCCTGACGTGCATGAGAGTGTGAGTGTGTTTGTGTAGGTTCAGTCCATCATCTGGACTCGTCTGAATATGCTCAAGTTTATTGCCTTTGTAATAAAATAACTTTTTTAATGTCGAAATTAAAAATAATATTTACATTAAAATTATTTTTGTGTATATTTTGCAACAAAACTGTAATCTGATTAATACATGACTAATAAAAAAACTGTTAGTAATAAAAAAAAAAAATATATAAAAAAAAAAAAAATATATATATATATACACACACACACACACACACACTTATTAAATGTTTTATAAAAAATAAAAATGTTGTAAAATCAATAAATAAATAAAATGTTATATTAAGAAAATTCTATAAATGTTAGATCCATTATGATATTTTTGGCTTTTTGTGTTTTTGTCTCTTTCTCCGTTCTAACAGAGGCTCATTGATAAGTCTCCGGTGACGTGTTTAAAGTGGGTCCCGGGATCCGAGAGTCTGTTCCTGGCGTCTCACAGCAGTGGATGTTTGTACCTGTACAACGTGGATCAGGCGTGCGGAACGACCGCGCCGCATTACCAGCTGCTCCGGCAGGGCGAGAGCTACGCCGTCCACACCGGCAAGAGCAAGTCGGCCCGCAATCCTGTCCTCCGCTGGACGGTGGGCGAGGGCGCGGTCAACGAGTTTGCCTTCTCTCCCGACGGGAAGTTCCTGGCCTGCGCCGGTCAGGACGGGTTCCTCCGGGTGTTTTGCTTCGACACAGCGGAGCTCCAGGGCAGCATGAAGAGCTACTTCGGCGGACTGCTGTGCGTGTGCTGGAGTCCCGACGGACGCTTCCTGGTGACCGGCGGGGAAGACGACCTCGTCACCGTCTGGTCGTTCTCGGACTCCAGGGTCGTGGCACGCGGCCGCGGGCACAAGTCGTGGGTGAGCGTTGTGGCGTTTGATCACTGCATCACCAGCGTTCAGGACTGCGAACCTCCACCGGAGTTTGGCGGGAGCAACGAAGATTTTCAGGAACAGCTGCAGTTCAACGGAAGCCGGGAACGGGCGAATAGCACCCAATCCCAAAGAAACTCAACCGACGGGCGAAGCCTCAGCGTGACTTATCGCTTTGGCTCGGTCGGGCAGGACACACAGCTGTGCTTGTGGGATCTTACGGAAGACGTTCTGTTCCCGTTACCCAGAACGAGGACTCACACGAACGTCACGATTGGGGAAACTAATGGAAACACTAGCGTAACCTCGTCAAACTCGCCCCTACCGCGCTCAAACAGTTTGCCGCACTCCTCCGGCGGCAGCCCGAACGTCCGTGCATCCGCAGACCCCATAATCATCGCTCCCAGTGTCGGGAAGTTCAACACACTGGCTCTCCACGAAACGCGCAAGGACAGGCATCCGGAAAAGGAGCACAAGCGGAATCACAGCTTGAGTTACATCAGCAACAAGAGCAGCGAGAAGCTGAACCAGATCATTGGCTCGCGTGTCAAAACAAACTCCACGCGGGCGCTGGGAACAACGGTGTGTCCGCGCATGGAGGACATCCCTCTGCTGGAGCCGCTGGTCTGTAAGAAAGTTGCCCACGAGCGGCTCACCGTGTTGATTTTCCTCGAGGACTGTCTGCTTACGGCCTGCCAGGAAGGATTCATTTGCACATGGGCACGGCCTGGGAAACTGGTGAGTGCCGATTCCTGGCTAAGCTGCAGTATTAGATGATAAATACAGTAAAACAGTGTAATATTATATCAGTGTAAAACAGCTGTTTTCTATGTGAATACAGTGGTACCTCGGTTTACGAGCGACTTGGTATACGAGAAAATCGGTGTACGAGCATGGAGGGTTGAATCGGTGTACGAGCTTTGTATCGGAGTGCGAGCAAATTTTTCCCTCACCCACGCGCATTTTTGTCCTAACGCTCTGCATCTTCACGGGCATTTTTACTGGAAATATCCTAATGACAGCCTCTCATAACACAGTCACGCAGTCCCAACCCCTTTATCACCCCTTAAAGCATTCATTCTGTTAGCCTCGCGCGAGTCTCCCGGCAATGGCGTCGCGCGAGTCTCCCGGCGCTGGCGGCGCGCGAGTCTCCCGGCGCTGGCGGCGCGCGAGTCTCCCGGCGCTGGCGGCGCGCGAGTCTCCCGGCGCTGGCGGCGCGCGAGTCTCCCGGCGCTGGCGGCGCGCGAGTCTCCCGGCGCTGGCGGCGCGCGAGTCTCCCGGCGCTGGCGGCGCGCGAGTCTCCCGGCGCTGGCGGCGCGCGAGTCTCCCGGCGCTGGCGGCGCGCGAGTCTCCCGGCGCTGGCGGCGCGCGAGTCTCCCGGCGCTGGCGGCGCGCGAGTCTCCCGGCGCTGGCGGCGCGCGAGTCTCCCGGCGCTGGCGGCGCGCGAGTCTCCCGGCGCTGGCGGCGCGCGAGTCTCCCGGCGCTGGCGGCGCGCGAGTCTCCCGGCGCTGGCGGCGCGCGAGTCTCCCGGCGCTGGCGGCGGTCGCGCGCAAGTCTCCCGTTCTACAACTTTCACTCTGGATTATCACTTTGTTTGTTTTCTGCACTATTATAATAAATTCACTCATTTGCACTTGAATCCAGGTTTTGTGTTTTCCCCCTCCCTCGTCTGTCTTTCATCTCCTTCATGCCAGCAGACGCTGCTCAAAGTGAGTTACAGTAAATTGTCAAGTATTTTTAGAGTTTAATTGTCTAAAGTTTATTTGTCTGTTTAAAGAGTATTTATATGAGATCTTAATGGTTATAATTTTAACTGTAATTAATAGGGTAAAATAAAAACTAAATATTTAAAATGGGCATTTATGGTCGTGTGGAACGAATTAATTGATTTTTAATGCATTCTTATGGGGGGAATTGTTTTGGTGTACGAGCATTTTGGGATACGAGCTCGCTCTTGGAACGAATTAAACTCGTAAACCGAGGTATTACTGTATATAGTAAAGTGTCATTTATTCCTGTGATTAAAGCTGAATTTATTAGATGATAAATACAGTAAAACAGTGTAATATTATATCAGTGTAAAACAGCTGTTTTCTATGTGAATATATAGTAAAGTGTCATTTATTCCTGTGATTAAAGCTGAATTTTCAGCATCATTACGCCAGTCTTCAGTGTCACATGATCTTCACAAATCATTCTAATGTGATGATTTAATGATCAACAAATCACAGTCTTACTGACTACAAATATATGTAAAAAATGTATCATTTATCAGATCTGTGTCCAAAGGTAGAAGTAATTTATCCTCTTTTTCTCATTTTAGGGCCTTTTGGCTTCCCAAAATCCGGACAACTCTCCCGGCGGGACGGTCGTATAGCTGCGGGATCAAGCCGACCGGGACCTTCAGACGCATCATATCAGCTGTGACGCGCGCGCGTGTGTGTGTGTGTGTGTGTGTGTGTGTGTGTGTGTGTGTGTGTGTGTGTGTGTGTGTGTGTGTGTGTGTGTGTGTGTGTGTGTGTGTGTGTGTGTGTGTGTGTGTGTGTGTGTGTGTGTGCGTGTGTGCGTGTGTGTGTGCGTGTGTGCGTGTGTGCGTGCGTGCGTGCGTGCGTGCGTGTGTGCGTGCGTGTGTGTGTGCGTGTGTGTGTGCGTGTGTGCGTGTGTGTGTGCGTGTGTGTGTGCGTGTGTGTGTGTGTGAGGGAGAGAGAGAGAGGGACAGTGTGTGTGTATGTGTGTGAGAGAGTTTGTGTGTGTGGGGTTATGTTTGCCGAGAAACACGTGTTCGTTGTTCATGCTGAATCTTCAAGATCATATTTCACCTTAAAATCACCTTAAAGGAAATAATTGATTTTCATGGCATTTTACACTTATTTTACTCTTTATTTAATTAAACGGCAATCAGAATTGAGGCAAATCAATTGTGAGTTTAGCAATTTTTTATTCTAAAATTCAGAGTATTTCTCTTAATTACGAGTTTCCCAATTCTTCGCAATTCTCTGAATTTATTTATATTTCTATATTAATTGCGAGTTTCAGTTCTGACTTTTTTTCACATAATTGCGAGTTTATATTTCGCAATTCCGACTATTTCTCATAATTACGCATGTTGTCACGCAAATGTTTATATTTAGCAATGTGCCTTTTTCACCCAATTGTTTTTCCACAATTCTGACTTTGTTTCATGTAATTATTAATTTTATCATTTTTTGTTTTACACAATTCAGATTATTTCTCTCAATTACAAGTTTTGCAATTCTTCGCAAATCCATTGCTTTATTTCCTCATAATTAGTTTATATTTCACAATTCCGACTCTTTCTCGTATACATAATTTCTCGAAATTTTTGCAATTCTGGCGTTTTCTCACAACTACTGATTTTTTTTTTCTCTCGCAATTGTTTATATTCTGCAATTATAACTTTTCGCGCAATTCAGAATCCACAACACGCGCAAAAAAAAATTACTATTTCTCTCAATTGCAAGTTTTCCAATTTTTTGCACATCTCTGACTTGACTAATTAGTTTATATTTTTATATTATAGCAAGTTTCACAGTTCTGACCTTTTTCACGCAATTGCGAGTTTATATTTTGGGATATTTTTGTGCAAATGTGTGTAAGTGTCATGAAAATGCCATAAATATGATGACAGGCTTTGTGAGATTCAGTGAAGATGTTGTTCCCTCGGTTTGTCTTTTATAAGTTCCATCCTCCGTTGCGATGAATCTCTGTTAGCTGGAGTTCAGAACGAGCGGGTGTCGCGTGATTTGCACTGATTGTGTGTTGCGTCAGTAACTTGCGTCAGCGCTGGAAGCTGCGCTCGTGCTTCTCTTCAATGAGGGTGAAAAGAAAAAATTGTTTGCACTAAATAATTAGAAGAAAAATGGCTTTACAAATGTCTGGAGTCGTTAAGGACTTGCTGTCAAAGTATAAAGAGATCTAAATATCTTTTTGAACATTTATTTTAATACGGTTACGGGTCGATGTAAAATGTGTAAATATTGTAAATGATGGATTTATGGTGTATTAAAATAATAATTACACAAAATAGTAAAGTATTTCTAATACAGAGGAATTTATATAAATAGATATATATAATTAAAGTCATCTTAAGCATATTTTTGTCTCTTGATTTAATTTCACTGCATGTTTTATCTGATGTTTGTTTTTTTGGAGTTTGGTTTAATTTAAAACTCTGAAGTGTTTTACGCTCTTAAGTAAAGGTTATTTTTAAGAGTGTATATTATATAATGCACTTTGCTTTTTAAAATGGACACTTTTTGATCGAGTTTTGAAAGCTGCTGATGAAACTTTGCAAGATATAGTTTTTTTTTAGCATCTGATTTGCCAAACTATTTTTCCTCCAGACTTCAGTTCCTTTCATTGGAAAATGAACACAGAGAGACAGTTTGAGCGTTAGAGTTTCAGGACTGATGGATGTATTTGTAAAATGTAAACATTTTGTTACATGCGTTTTAAAAATATCCTCAGTTATGTTTTGAACATTTAGTTCTCAATGGAAGCTTGTGTCCGCCACTGAATAAAATAAAATAAAAAGCCTATGGTGACTTTAATCTTACAATCCTGACTTAATTTTTTCACAAAATTTCGCAATTCTGACTTTATTTCACGAAATTGAGTTTCACAATTCTGAATTTATTTCACAAAATTCTAATTTTCGCAATTATAACTTTATTACACGAAATTCTGACTTTTGCAATTCTGACCTTATTTCTCGCAGATGTGAGTTTTATTTTTCAATTCCAACTAATTCTATCAATTGCGAGTTTCACAATTCTGACTTTGTTTCACGAATTCTCAGTTTTGCAATTCTGACTTTTTCACGAAATTCTGAATTTCGCAATTCTGACTTTCTCACAGTTGCGAGTTTATATTTTTCAATTCCAACTATTTTTTTCTCAATTGCTAGTTACACAATTCTGACTTTATTTCTCGTAGTTGCGAACTGTGAAATAAAATGTTGCAATTGTATTTTTTTATTCTGTGGCAGAAACAAGCTTCCATAGTTTCTCTGCTTCTCATCAAATGTTTCTCATTTCATTTCTGTAGCACCAGTGGCGTTTAAGAGCAATAGTAGTACTGGATGTTTGCGTTCATATAATTATAGCTTGTCTCTTACATTCTGATTTATTCCTTATTATATAAGCTGACATTTAACTATTATATCCATTAGTGTTATCTGGCAGAGTAATTTGTCTTGTCATGGGTCTTAAAGGTCAGGCTGTGCTGGAGGATGTAATGTCAACTAAACATTTGTTATCGGAGGAATTGCAGCGATGCGTTTATGAACAGATCAGTGCAATCCTCACGTTTTTTTCTTCAGGTTGCTTCTGTTGTTATGAATTGCAAGGGTAAATTAAAATCAAAATCCCTCAGGAGAAATAAAAACAACCAAATGATTCAATAGTTGATGCTTTGAGAGTGATATTGAGGTATAAAACCAATCATCATTTGGTGTTGAGACTGTGTGAGGTCGTATCAAGGTCACACACATTTTCAGGGCGTTTCTTTTAACTAGTTGCAGTTTTCTGTTTAAATGTCAGTGATTTTCTATCCGTGGTTCCTTTTGCATTTTGTCACTATTGCTAAGCGAAGCATTTAATGATTAATGGAATGCATTTCATGTTAATTCAGAAAAGTTTCTTGTAAGAAAGCCAGCAAGTGCTTTAAAGATATTACAGAAATCCTGTTCTGGTCAGATTTTCACCTGCTGGACGATAAAAAGCAAGAAAGGAGGGACTCAAGCTGCATCTTCAGACCGGATGATCACAGAAACGTGAAGATGCATGACTCTTTTCATGCCAGACAGGAAGAAACCCCTAGCACCACAAACTGTCCTGAACGCTTTATCAACCGCATAACAACACTACTAGAGTCTTTGACCAGGCAAAACCCTGAATGCTAAAGTCAATTAATATCTTCTCCATATTAAGGTTAAATGATAGCGTCAAATCATTGCTGGTTCTCCACTGAATCAAGACTTCTGTGCATGATCCATGTTTCCATCCACTTATTTTTATATGAATTCAGGGATATTGCATAAAAATGCTGTGTTGAAACGACAAGATGCACATAAATTCTGAATATGCACATACATTTTTAAAAATTAATTTTACAAAACTGACTTTATTTCTTGGAATTAATTTGACTATGGTATTTCTTTCAATTACGAGTTTTGCAATTCTTCGCAAGTCTCTGACTTTATTTCCTCACAATTTGAGCTTTTATTTTGCAATTATGACTATTTCTCTCAATTTCATGAAATTCTCAGTTTCTAAATACATTTGTGTGACTATTTCATGCATAAATAATGAAATTCTGGCTTTTTTTTGCACATAAATTCTGAATATGCATGTAAAAAAATGTATGATCTCAATTGAGTCGGATATTTTTTATCCGATAAGAAGACATGAGCATAAACTACTATGGAAATTTAATAGAAAAAACACATTTTTAAAAATAAGAAAAAGAAAACATACAAGTATATTAAGTTTTACCAAACCGTTTCACTGTGAATTTAGTGTAATATGCAGCACCTTTATTTCCGTCCGTTAAAGTAACTCTTATTGGTAGCTGAAAGCATCCTGAAATTATTAAATTAAGTAAAAACAGTTTTTGCCAATTCACTGAAGAAAGTTTGGAATCAGGAAATGATTGTTGGGTCAAATATTGCTTTAAGCTTTTAAACTGTGGCTGTCATGGATGCAAAACAGAAAATTAATTTGGTATAATTGATGATTGACATTTTTAGTCAGATTTATTTATATCTTTATAAGTCTCTTAAACTCAATGAAAATGAGAAGAGCTGCCTTTGCAACGAGCTGAAACTAATTTCTGTATCATATTTTATTTCAAGAAACAAAAACAGTTATGGTTTTAGTTTGCGATCATAACAACAACCCAGGTCAAACGCAGGACTAAAAGAAAGTAAAACCTTAGTACAACCACGAGCCAACTTTACCTTCTTACACGTTGTAGGATCTGTGAAGATTGAGGCCAGAGATCTAGAGGCATGTGTAAATAGGACAAAGCGTCTATAAGGGGTTAATGAGGACAGCAAGATAGTCAATGCAATTTTAATGTCTTGCAAAAGCTTCAAAACCATTCTAATATGGAATATGTTCAATATGAAGCACAACCTTACATCTTGAAAACGGTCAGTCACATTCAAGCAAATAGAAAATAGTTCATCTGCATATCAAAAATAGCCCAGCATAATCTTGAACAGAAGGTGGAATTATAGGGGCTTTCACACCGGAGAAACCTTTTCAAAGTTATTATAACTAATGTTTTTTGGCGTGTTCGCATCACAGGAACTGGGACCGATTTTAGTTCTAGCAATGCCTTTTGAGGGGAAATAACTTAATTTAGTCAATCCCAGAACAATAGGAGCTTCTGGTGACACAAGTGTTCGCTGATTGCGAACGAAACACCGGCCATTTTTAAAAAGCTGTGTGTAAACAATTTATAGCCTACTTCCTCTACGAACATGAGAAACAGCGAAAGATGGACCGGTGCCGAAGTCCAGGCACTTCTCAAACTTTACGTCAAGGAGGAAACCCAATGCGATTCGATCAAAGTCAGATCGACTTTGCGACTTACATTGGACTGTTAAACAGACCACAAACAAATCGAGAGATCATGGTCTGACTGAGGAATCAGAATAAACGTCCCACACAATAACCAGAGCGGCAGGACGTACGTGATGTTTAATGTTCCTACAGGCATTGGGAAGGCAACCAGGAAAGTGGCCTTAAGGGAAAAAAAATTCCTACAACTACCCAGTGCAAAAGCCCCATATGATGCAAAGCACACTGTTCGCAAGTCTCTATATACACACACACATGTACATAATTATAAGAAAGTTCATGCTTTTGCAGATTTTAAAATCATCTTATGTACAAATGTCATCTTTGAAATGGCACAAAAATGCTAGTCTTTAATAATAGATATAAGAGTGACAACAATAACACTTTTTCAGTGATAATACTTCAATGATGCTCATAACCACCATATCCAAACGTCACATACTTTTTTTATTATTTGGAATATTTCAATAAATCAGGCAATAAGAAGTAGTAGTCCATAACAAACTCTTAAAGGCTTTCATTAGAGGATGCAAAAACAACAAAAAGGAGAGAATACGGAGTCACTGCAATCGAAGGTAGCTCTTGCAGAGTTCGTGGTCCCTGATGTCTCCCCAACCTCCGTTCTTGACGTGCGGAGCCAGTCCTTTGGCCCCGGAAGAAGGGAGTCTCTTTGTGATGAGCAGCTGCTTCGGGAACAAATGTTTCCCGCTGCTCTGGAGAATGTTCTCGATCTTGGTCTTCTGGCTGCTCGGCATGCAAGCCGACTTCTTGTGGTGCATCCCGCAATCGCCGGCGTGGAAGACGCGAGGCGCCTCGCTTACCATGACCTTCAGGAACGTGGGCAAGCAGGCCACAGTAAGGAACTGTAACGACCAATCCCAGTTGTAGTCGTCGTAGGTGCAGAAGGCATCGGTGCATCTGAGGAGTTTCTGATACGCATCTCTGTTCAACACCATTCCCATGTTGTGCTCGGTGGACTTCCACGCTTTCACCTCCACTTTGTTGGCTTTGCTGGAGTAGCCGGTGTGTCCGTAGCTTCCCAGAGACAAGATATCACAGTCGGGACACTGTTCTTTCTTTAGGGACAGCATCATTTTGAGAAGGTGGTAAAAGTCGGGAGCGAGGTAGTGATCCTCTTCGATGAGCAACAAGAGTCCTTGGTGATCCTTCAACACTCGGATTCGATCCCACACAAAGTGCAACTTCCACCACCAGTGATGTTTGGTCTGTGAGAACTTAGCTTCCCGATAGTGTCCGAAGGAGTCCGGGTACTCTGCGTTTATGCAGCCTAAGGTTAAGGCATCTTTCTTGGGAATGTCTCGAGGGCAATCTCTGGGATCATTCCCTGGGAACTCTTGAGGATAGAGTTGGATGCTAAAGGGGAAGAATATCTGAAGGACCAAACAGAAGTCGACGGACGCAACTATCTGGTTGATTTCCGGAGACCAGAAGTCATGGCTGAATATCAGCAAGACTTTCTCAATTCCTTTCGCTTTCCTCAAGCTGTCCACCAAAAGCCGTAGGTATTCTGGACGGTTGTGAACCTGAACAACGATGACAAGTTCGTCCTTCTGGCGCACATTGCGAAACTTGTCCTCGTTTCTTAGTGTCTGGTCAAAGTTGAGCTGAAACACAATCCCTCGGTACACTAGAGACGTGTTGTCTGCTTCAGGCTTGGCGACCGCTTGCTGTTTGTCCGGAAGAGTCTCATTGACGGGTTTCCGGGTTACTGGTATCGTTACCTGGACTTGACCCGCGGCGCTGCTCCGTTTACCCGTCTCCACCTCCTTGGGAAATATGGCGCTCGCCTTCTTTGGCTTACCGCTATTCCAGACGGCAAATCCACAGATTACCACCACTAGAGTCAGTATTACCACCTTCCGCTTGTAAATTCTGAATCTCATGATAGGCAGTCGCCCTGCGGGACGGTCGGCGAAACGATTCTGGAGACAAGGACGGCAGGTTGGCGATGCAAAAAAGGTCTGCCCCAGCAGATGGAGTACAAAACGTTATCATAGAAAATTGTGTTTAATCTTGGTCCACTACTTCTGGAATGTATATTCGAGTTTCCCGTAAGGCATTTTCTCAGAGGCAAATGAGTCGCCTGTTATGACCTAAGGAAAATAAATTGAAAGATTGTTTTTAATTAGCATGATCTATTTTTTTTCAGCATATATTAATTCAGTTTAATATCACTAAACTCAACTTACAAAAACTATATGTAATAAAAAAGCCATGCATCGTTACATAAAATGTCAAAGAAAAACATTCAAGAAAGAGTTAATTGCTCAAATCAATTTTGGCTTTTTACTTGCTATTTTAAATGCTGATCAAACTCAAAATGACAGTATTTCAAACGTAACAACCTCTGTGATCTATAACATTCTGGTCCATCAAACCAGTCTCTACTAAGTGCCCTAAGAAATATGAGATTAACGATATTAATATAACAAACGTGACCCTGGATTCTTAGGCAAATAAAGTATAGAAACTCACAGGGGTCCAGACCTAATTACTAGTCTCTTTGGATTTAACCTGAAGACTTTGACAGTGAGAGCAGAGAATAAAATATAAAGCATCATGTTTCAAACACAGAAGAGTTTCCACAATCTAAAAATATGCAATAGATTTCTAAATGTTTGAAAATTAAGATGTAAAATTAACATGTACGAAACAAGCCACTTCGCCGGTTCACGCAATCATGAGTTTATATTTCACAATTCTGACTAGTTCTCTTAATTACAAGTCTCGCAATTCTGACTTTTTCCTCACAATTACGGAATTATTCACACAATTGTGTTTTTAATTTGCAAGTCTGACATTGTAAAAAAGAAAGTGCAAATATTCATTTTACAGTGATACAACTATGGTTAAGCTACATTTACTTGATTAGACATGTGGCTTTGATTGTATAGTAACTTTAGTGTAAACATTATTTAAATATATTTGTATAAATTTAAAAATAGTACAGTAAACTTAAACTTCCAGTACTTTAAACTATTTTCATTTTATAAGTGCTTCTTTTTGGTCTTTTCAAGACCAAACTTGTGCCTAAACTCCAAAAAAAAACTACTACCACTTGAGTTTGAGATGTTCGTTTAAGAACTTTCCTATGTGTCTAACAGTTGAGAGCGGTGCTTGCAACATCAAGGCCATGAGTTCGATTCCCAGGGAAAGCAAGAACTGATTAGAATGTCAATGTGTTTCTTGAATGCAATGATAAAAGCATCTATTTAATGTCCGACTGGAAACAACCTAGAGACACATTGCAGACAGAAAAAAATACGTCTTCCAGATGTCTATTTGCAGTGTTTTTATGTCTCTACCATCATGGCTTTAACGGTAATAATAGCAAACTAATTTTTTTTTTACGACCCTGTAAAATTCGACTTGAAAAGCACTGATTAGTTCATTTTTAATACATTTCACTGTATTTATTTGTGCTTTTGCTTGAAATTTACTTGTTTGTTGCACTACTGACCGTTCACTAGTCTTTAACCCCTGAACTGCCAAAACATACGTATTCAAGATGTTAAACAGACGTCTCACAGATCAAGCCAGCCTGAAATAAACAAGCAACACTTTCCAGTCTCTCAAACGGTAGCGAGTGACACTTGCAACATCAGTCTCGGGTTCGATTCCCAGGGAAAGCAAGAACTGATTAGAATGTCAATGTGTTTCTTGAATGCAATGCAAGTCGCTTTGGATAAAAGCATCTGCGTCTATGTATGAGTCTATATGAAACCTGATGAATCAATCGAGTACAAACGATTCCTACTGATGCACAAACACCACTTGATTTCTCCAGAGACTCCCTGATCAATGCAACTCAATGAATTCGTGTCTCGATGACCAAAACGGCTATTAATAATCGGCTGCGGGGATGCAACACATATGCACGACTTTCCAGTCCACTAATGCGACTCTAGAGCTTCACAACAGCGAAACAGACAGATAGCACTAATATGCACGGGCTAAACTTTAAAATAAGAAAGTGTGACGGACGCACGCGCGCATTCCTCTCCGCATGCTCGAGCTAAGCTACGCAAACAAGCAGAAGTACCATGCATGCATTAACATCCGTGTCAGGCGTGCACGCGCGCGTTGTGATGAAGCCTGACACTGATTCCCACAGCAGAACATGAGAGAAGCGCCTCACCGCAGACGGAGGCGAGCAGGCGGCTGTCCTGTCCACGGTAAAGCGCATTTTAATTCAGGTGTGTCATGTTGCTCCGCGCGGAACCAGCGACGGGCTTTGGCTGTCGGCTGTCGGCACGCGCAAGGTGACGTCACGCGTCGCGTCAAAACGCCCGCGATCGTTTCGCTGCCAGCGAACAGCGTTTTCATCTTTCGTCTTCCCGTCGAGATAAATATGCTTTTAAATAGTTAATAATACATTAAAAATACATTTAAAATAAATTAATATGTATGTTTGCCATCGCAACCGCTAGGCGGAGACGTGTTTTTTTACGGTAGCTAATTAATTATTTAATTAACTGACTAATCATCATCATCACCTTTTTCATATTTCCCGGGGTTTCTCTGAAGTGGAAGTTGTCATAGTTGGGTAAACGAAACCTGAAGCTGCGTACGTTAAATTATATGTTTATAGTTTATGTGTTAAGGTATATATACTTTTTTGTGTTCCCATTTGCTCTAGCTAAATAAAATCTCCATAATATTTTTTAGATCGATAACAGCAGTCTGAAGAAAGTTGGCAATTTTATGTCACGTATGTCACTATGTCGCTGTCACGTAGCTTGACGCAAGGGTAATATAATATAAATAGTGTAAATATAAAGTATAGCGTCATAAATATACTTACACTTTATATGTATATATATATATATATATATATATATATATATATATAAGCTTTGCAGGATTTATGATGCTGATGATGTCATCACAGTCCATGAATATATATATATATATATATATATATATATATATATATATATATATATATATATATATATATATATATATATATATATGTGTGTGTGTTATAAATATACACAAATGTAAAAAAATATGAAAATATAAAAACTTTGTAGGATTTATGATGCCGATGACCATTAAAAATAATTTTATAATTACAGTTAATTTACTTTAAAGCACAATCTGTGACTAGTTAATGATTTCTGCACACATATAATTTATAGTCGTCATGACAGGTTACAGGAACTGAATACATCAAGACAATATTCAACATTTTGTCAAGAAAAAAATGAAAAGCTCCTTACAATAGACTCAAAAATATTATTCAAGCCCTTTCAAAGTCTGTTGTAAGAGCCTTTCATTTTTTTAACAAAAACATTTAACAAAATGTTGAATATTGTCTTGATTATTATTAGTATTGCTATTATTATTATTATCTTACTGCTTATTACCTGTGTCCTTTTAGTGCAATAAAAAAAAAAAAGTTTGGTTTATTTCCGCCGGATGCGTCGGGTCACGCGGAAGGAAGCGGGGTTTACTGCGCATGCGCACAAGCGTAACTTCCTTTTCGACATCCCGATCGAGAGAGACGAGATGGGCCATCAGCAGCTCTACTGGAGTCATCCCAGAAAATACGGCCAGGGATCCCGATCCTGGTCAGTCCCGGTTTCGTGGCGTGTTTGATGTGAATGCGCGCGAGTGCAGCGCGATTGCCGCGGCGAGTGTCGGTTATTTCTGCGGGAATGTGATGCACGTGCGGATCAAAATGGCGGCGCGACAGAAACGCGAAACAATACATGATATTCCTGTTAAATAAGTGTTAAGAACAATTACTGTGTAATTGCAATATATATATGTTAGTTTGTTTGTGTGTGTGTGTGTGTATATATATATATGTATACGTGTGTGGAAGATCGATAGAGCGATAAATATTAGTATATATAATGATCGGAGCTTTTTATTGGTTTAAAATAAGTCTTATTTAAAAGTAAATATAAGTTATGCCAATACTTTATATGAAGTAACGTTCTCATTTAGCAATTGTTAAAAACTATCACTTTTGCAAAGATTGTACTGTTTTGTTTATTTTAATAGAAGGTTTTTTTGTTTCATGAAATTTACCCATTAAACTGTTACATCTTAACATGCATAACATTATACCTTAATCAAACTAACATTAACATTATAAAATACAAAGTAAATTATTCTGGGAGCTTTGGAGATCATGTAATTTAATATATTTTATATGAGTAACATTAGGTAGATTTTATTATCTGGTAAATAGCCAATATTATGACTTCAACTTATATTTGAGGTTTATGATGTTTTAACTAATTTATGAGGTACATACCCAAAACTAAATATAAGTATTGTGTACATCATTAATCTATTTGCTTTAATCCTTGCTCCAATGAGTTTTGAAATGCAAATTTTTATGTTTTAATTGTATGTTTGCTTCCATTTATGTTGTAACCTGTTGTGTTTTTGCAGCCGCGTGTGTTCAAACCGACACGGCCTGATCCGCAAATACGGACTCAATATGTGCCGTCAGTGCTTCCGGCAGTACGCCAAAGACATCGGCTTCGTCAAGGCAAGGATCGCACACGATTCATGGCGTTTCATCGCAGTTGCTGCTGCGCACATTTCATTGCTTCTTTTGTAAATGTCAATGCATGACATGAAACTGACCTGTTTCTCTTCTGTTAATCCAGCTGGACTGATCCAGTGGACGGCTGAACTTCCTGATCTGGAGTCAACATTCAACCCAATGTCATGAAGTTACTTTGGAATATTCAATAAACATGTTTTTTTTTGTTGAAGTTCAAAAGTTGTAATGCGTGTTAATTACAGAGGGAGTGAAAAGGGTTTGAATTCAGTAAGTTGATTATTGGTTGTTTCTACAACGAAATGCAAACAAGCTCTTGCTCACTGGAAAACATGCCTGGAAATTATCGAAGTTAATGATTCTTGTATGCAATTAAAATAAGTTATTTGGATGCATAGGTTTTAATCATTTTACATTAAAGCAATGATGAATCTGGAACTAGCACTTTAAGTAAACCTTTGTAAATTAAACTTAAAATCTAAGACTTGAATGCAAAATGATTTTGACCAAAGGGATGCAGCAGAAAAATATTTCCAATAATTTAAGTAGACATCAAAATTTAACATTGTTCATGAATGTTTTAAATCAATTGCACACAAACGCTGATTTGATCAATTAGGCCAATTAAGTTAAATGTTTTTAAAGTGGACTTCTCTCTGTCAGGCAGTGAAGATATTTATGTTTCTATTTTTCTTAAATTCAATTTATATGTAACTTATATAAACGTAAAAAAGTTGCACGTATTACATGTACTGTATATTCAAAATTAAACACATGATTATGATGATAACACAGCTCATGAATATAAAGGACACCGTTCCCCGCTCTCATCATGAGGTAATTAATATTCATGTCTTTGCTGTATAAAAACACATCTATAAACTGATGACTCTTTAATAAAAAAAAATGCCACATATAAACTGAAATTAACGCGGTATTATTTTCAACAATGCTTCTCGTGCTTTATTTTGATCTGTGTGGCGTTCCGTCACTATTTTCTTGTTGCGCGGGAATTCTCCGACCAGCCACGTCATTAGAAGAAAAAACAAAACGAAATTAACTCAATAAGATTCCAATCTTGGTAAGAGTCTTAACACAGTTTACATCAAACTCCATGTTATCTTGATGAGAAGAAGGTGTTTCCTTAAAATGTGAAACGGGTTGAAGTTTGAAATCGGTGGTTGCTAGGGTGTTGCTATGCGGTTGCTAGGGTGTGACCTTAGCAACAAAATCTTTTGAATTAGCTGACTACACTGGAAAAAGGTGTAGGGTTTACTTTGAAACTATTTTCGCTCAGAATTTGTTATTACATTTCACGAATGATTAAAGAAACGGCAATTAACCCTGAATTAAACAATATTTTTAAGTGGAAAGACTGAACTACTATTTTCTTGTAAAAGTATGTCAACAATCTTTGTTTTATTATTTAGAATTTTTTTGTTCAGGTTACAAATGTACATTTTTGCTTTTAAATTTACTGTAGACACAGTAATACCTCGGTTTACGAGTGACTTTGTATACGAGCAAATCTGTGTACGAGCATGGAAAGTCAATTCGGTGTCCGAGCATTGTATCTGTGTGTGAGAAAAATATTCCCTCGCCCATGCGCATTTTTGTGTGGAAAAGATCTAACGCTCAGTATCGTAGCGCGCATTTTATTGGAAATATCCTAGGACAGCCTCTCATAAAATAGTCACGGTTCCAACCCTTTTATCACCCCTTAACTCATTCATTCTCTCAGCGTTGCTCAGTTTGGGTGCATCATTCACAACAGTGATACTGAAGTTATTGTTCATTCTGTTAATCATCACAAGGACTGTTACATGTGAATTTGATGAAACTTTATTAAAAGAGCATGTGTTACCAACACATTGCATACTAATGAGGCTCACATGTGTTCTCAGTCCAACACCCAAAGCAGCGTAATGACGTTCTTAAAGGGCCATACACTTTTAGAGAACAGCATACTATAACAGTTATAACTCTGTACAGATTATATACAAAGGTGATTTACAGCGGTTTTACCTCGTGTTGTTGCATTAATTGTGATCGCTGTTTTTCATGTTGTTATATCGTTACAAATGTTGAAGGAGCTTTAATCTGATGTGTTCAATAAGTTTTAAGTTAACAGTCTAGTCACTTTAAGAAGGCGGGGTTTCAGGGGCGCGAGAGATAGAGAGAGATTTGATTGTGAATGTGAGGGATTTGAGAGAGAGCTCCGAAGCAGAGATAGTTTTGATTCTTCTGTTATGTTCGGTGTGGGTTGAGGCCAGAACCGCAATCCGATAGTTCTCAATAAAATCTCTGAATGAGAAGGAACCTGTCTGGTTATTAAAAGCAGCAACGCTACAATGTAGTGAAATATATAAGCAGTAACACCCCACCCCTCTCCCCCCTCCTCTCATCTCCATCATGCTAGCAGTGACAGGTAAAGTGCGTGTTACAGTATATTGTCAAGTATTTTTTGAGTTTAATTGTCAGTTATTAATTAGTATTTATATGAGATCTTAATGGTTATAATTTTAAATATAATTAATAGGTTAAAACCAAAAAAATATTTTAAATGGGCATTTATGGTCATATGGAATGAATCAAGTGATTTTTAGTGTATTCTTATGGGGAAAATTGTTTTGGTGTACGATAATTTTGAGTTACAAGCTCTTGGAACGAATTAAACTTGTAAACCGAGGTATTACTGTATTTAAATATTATTTAAATATATACAATAAATTATATGTTAAAATTAGTTAAGTGCAATATTATATACTATGTAATTAAGTTTAATTTATAATTAACTGTGTATTTAAATATATTATTAAATAAATATGTAATTAAGTTTAATATATAATTTACTGTATATATTTAAGTATATTATTATATACATAATTAAGTTTAATATATCATTTACTGTATATTATTATATAAATATGTAATTTGCTGTATATATTTAAGTATATTATTATATTAATAATTAAGTTTAATACTGTATATAATTTACTGTATATTATTATATAAATATATATGTATGTTTAATATATTCCTGTGAATATTTAATATATAATTAAGTTTAACATATCATCTAATGTTTTTAAACTGGACAGTATAAATATTTTCTGTTTTTCTTTAAAGATTAATTATTTTTAATATAAAATGTACTGTATTTTAAACTATATTGTTATCTAAGTTTAATAATGTTTTATGTTTTAAGTATTTAATTGAATTTAATCCGTCTTGCAGTTTACATGAAGTCCTTCCTGAGTTATAGATTTTTTTCAGAATATTCAGTGCTATTAATGATATTTCAGCTCTTCTAGACACTAGATGGCAGAAACGTCAAACATTTGAGGAGTACAAATACAGCCAATTACTCTTTTTATCCATTACAAACCTAATTTTGTCTTCAGATCTCATCACACAACTTTATAATAATGTGCTTGATTTCAGAACATGCATAATAAAAGACTTTTATTTATTATGGCAGCAATTAAAATCATGCTTGGTTATTTCTCCCATAGAATAAATGACTCCATACAAGTACTGTAGTAAAATCCTATTCATGTTTCTTGTTTATTTTTTGACTACAAAATCATGACTAAGCTACATTTACTGTCGTAAAACCAGAGCTAAGCTACATTTACTGTAGTAAAACGACAGTTAAGCTACATTTATTATCGTAAAACCATGGCTAAGATACATTTACTGTAACCAATATTAAGCTACATTTACTGTAGTAAAACCACGGCTAAGCTACATTTACTGTCGTAAAACCACGGCTAAGCTACATTTACTGTCGTAAAAACCACGACTAAGCTACATTTACTGTGGTAAAACCATGGCTAAGCTACATTTACTGTAAACAATATTAAGCTACATTTACTGTAGTAAAACCACGGCTAAGCTACATTTACTGTCGTAAAACCATGGCTAAGCTACATTTACTGTAACCAATATTAAGCTACATTTACTGTCGTAAAACCACGGCTAAGCTACATTTACTGTCGTAAAAACCACGACTAAGCTACATTTACTGTGGTAAAACCATGGCTAAGCTACATTTACTGTAGTAAAACCATGGCTAAGCTACATTTACTGTAAACAATATTAAGCTACATTTACTGTAGTAAAACCACGGCTAAGCTACATTTACTGTCGTAAAACCATGGCTAAGCTACATTTACTGTAACCAATATTAAGCTACATTTACTGTAGTAAAACCACGGCTAAGCTACATTTACTGTCGTAAAAACCATGACTAAGCTACATTTACTGTGGTAAAACCATGGCTATGCTACATTTACTATAAACAATATTAAGCTACATTTACTGTAGTAAAACTACGGCTAAGCTACATTTACTGTCGTAAAAACCATGACTAAGCTACATTTACTGTAACCAATATTAAGCTACATTTACTGTAGTAAAACCACGGCTAAGCTACATTTACTGTCGTAAAAACCATGACTAAGCTTATGCTACATTTACTGTAAACAATATTAAGCTACATTTACTGTAGTAAAACTACGGCTAAGCTACATTTACTGTCGTAAAAACCATGACTAAGCTACATTTACTGTAACCAATATTAAGCTACATTTACTGTAGTAAAACCACGGCTAAGCTACATTTACTGTCGTGAAAACCATGACTAAGCTACATTTACTGTGGTAAAACCATGGCTATGCTACATTTACTGTAAACAATATTAAGCTACATTTACTGTAGTAAAACTACGGCTAAGCTACATTTACTGTCGTAAAAACCATGACTAAGCTACATTTACTGTAACCAATATTAAGCTACATTTACTGTAGTAAAACCACGGCTAAGCTACATTTACTGTCGTAAAAACCATGACTAAGCTACATTTACTGTGGTAAAACCATGGCTATGCTACATTTACTGTAAACAATATTAAGCTACATTTACTGTAGTAAAACCACGGCTAAGCTACATTTACTGTCGTAAAAACCATGACTAAGCTACATTTACTGTGGTAAAACCATGGCTATGCTACATTTACTGTAAACAATATTAAGCTACATTTACTGTAGTAAAACTACGGCTAAGCTACATTTACTGTCGTAAAAACCATGACTAAGCTACATTTACTGTGGTAAAACCTTGGCTAAGCTACATTTACTGTCGTAAAAACCATGACTAAGCAACATTTACTGTGGTAAAACTACAGTTAAGCTACATTTACTGTGGTAAAACCACGTCTGAGCTACATTTATTGTGGTAAAACCATGAGTAAGGTACTAAATGTACGTGTGGTGAAACAATGCTAAGCTACATTTACTGCCTCAAAACCACGGCTAAGCAATATTTATTTACTGCTGTAAATTCATGGCTAAGCTAGATTTACTGCGTTAAACCCATGGCTATAGTAAAGCATGGGTGATTGTCATCAGGAAGGGTGTGTTTTTGCAGTCAGTCTGACAGTAACAGCGTTTAACAGCATCACAGGAGAAACATGACGATATTTATGGGTTTTTAACGAAGTGCTTTTGACCATAAAATGAAAGTTAAATGTGTAGCAGCCGAACGGCTGTTCCTGCGTATGATTTACTGTGGCCGTATCTCCCTCCGCTTCCCATCTATTTCCCAGATAACAGGAAATTTCAGATGTTGGTTGGCATGGAAACATGTCTCGCATCCGCTCGCCTCTGAACGCACATGAAGATGCTCTTGTTTCTCCCGGTTTGACCTTTGAGCTTATCATTTTTCCACATGTACGCATGATTTCATCGGGAAATGATGGCAGTAAATCTGGTAAAACATACTTTCCTTCACAGATGTCACACAAGAGCATTTAGTTTTGCTCTGTATGACACATTTCACCTTAAAATCAAATGGAATTTGAAAGATATCAAATCAAATATTATTTTTGTGTGACATTATTTTAATGGCACACACACATTACACAGATGGATCGACTCTACGCCGCAGACTGATCGACTCCACGCCGCAGACTGATCGACTCCATACTTTTCAGTTGGCCAAGATTTCTAAAAATCCTTTCTGTGTATTGGTCTTAAATAATATTCTAATTCTCTGAGATACCGAGTTTGGGATTTTCCTTAGTTGTCAGTTATAATTATCAAAATGAAAATAAATAAGCATTTGAAATATATCAGTCTGTGTGTAATAAATGAAAATAATATTCAAGTTTCACTTTTTGGATGGAATTAGTGAAATAAATCAACTTTTTGATGATATTCTAATTATATGACCATCACTTGTGTGTATATATATATATATATATATATTTATAGTTTTTTTTGCGTGTGTGTGCTTATATAGTCCAAATATATAGATATATATACACAGTGGAACCCGGTTATGTCGACAGCCTCGGGGATTGCAAAAAATCGTTGAGATAACCGAGGCTCAAGATAACTGAAAGCCAATATGGCGATTTATTTGATGAAGCGATCGGCATGCTATAAAAATTTACATACACTGTATATGTTTGCTAACAAACAAAAGGCATATGTGCACCAACTAACAGCAGAGACTGTAATGGTTACTTTATGTTTATGTTGGGAATATATCTTTAAGACGGCGTATACTGTTGTGTGAGCGCTGTTCTGGTGTGTGTGTGCTGTTCTGGTGTGAGCGTGCGCGGGGAGGAGAGTGTTTTTGAGTGAGGAGAGAGATGGCCGCTCTACCGCTGACTATTATATAGCATAATCTACTGTTTCTATTTTCCTTCTTTTATTTGTAGTGTTTGTCGGAGTGTTTTCTTTTTCCTGGTTTGTACTTGCGCTCTTTAAATGTTTGAGAAGAGTGTGCTGGTACGAAACCCATCTATAAAACTCATGTGACCTGTTTAATCGCCTCGAGTTTTCTTTTTTTTCCATTTAACATCTGGGCAGTCGTCAACCACCGACAGCCGGTGCAAGATTTACCAGTATATAAAAAACACCTTTGATTTTCCATACAAACCTTTAATTACATTCTCCAACATTGCAAACAGAATTTCGCTCAGAGTGTAAACACAGTCACAACACACATAAAAAAATTCACTCATAACAGTAATTTCACTCGGACACAGTTCTGAATAGTATTGCACACGCGGTTACTATGGTTTCTTTACAAACTCTAAAATGCTTTGTTGCTTTTTGCCTTTAATGGTCTGCTGGAAAACAAATGCTTCTATCAGTAACGACGTCTTTGTCGATGTCAATGTAATCTGAGAATTCCTGGACAGCGAAGGAGAACTCCTTCTTCGTTGTTCCTTCTTCCAAGATAGCTTCTGTAAAGCTTGATTTTTGCGCGAGTTCTTCTGCAGCTGCACGGCACTGACCGCAAGAGTGAGTGAAGCGTCAATGGAGTGAGCGACTATACTGAACTCAGTACTATCATTAGTCACGGGGATTGAGATAACTGATGTGAAGTGGCGACTTTGTGCCTTTTTTGTGCTCGAGATATCAGGGTTCGGCGACATAAAAGAATCGACATAACTGATAAGAAAATGGTAAGACAAATAGGGAGTTTGGCGGTTCCACTTCAAAAACGTCGACATAACCGGGTTGGCGAGATAACCGTGACTCGAGATAAGTGGGTTCCACTGTATATATGTGTGTGTATATATGTATAATTATATAATATGTATAATACTTACATTTTATTTATTAATACTTATATTATAATTAATTTATATATATATAAAGAAAACATGTTTGTCATTTCACCCCAAAATCAAAAGATAAAAAAAATGCTTACATTTATTTTTTGATATATTTATAGCAGGTTTTCACATAAATATAAGAATGACTGCATGCCGGATGATGTTGTTGTTGGATTATGAGGTTGCTGTGGCGCTGGAGTTCCTGAGGAGGCGCTGCTGCTCCGCTCGATGTGTGTGTTCAGGGTTCACACACACACACTGATGCTGAAGCTGCCGGCACTTCTGAACTCCTCTGTTAAAAGAGACATGCTAATAGGATGAGTTAAGAGTCAGCCGTGATAAGACCGTCAACCGAGGTGGAGCTAATTAAATATTCCATGGTATTTGAAGTGCTCTGCACAGCGAAAACTCAGGGCCAGTGTAAACAGCGTCTGTGTGTGTGTGTGTGTGTGTGTGTGTGTGAGAGAGAGAGAGAGAGTGCACTTTACTGTCAAAGTGAGGACAAATTGTCCGGTCCTCTCTTTCTGAGAACCTTTAAAAGCTGTTTGAGGGTCAAGACTTGGTTTCAGGGATCAGATTATAATGAGGTTTACGGTCATGGTTTGTGTGTGTGAGAGAGAAAGCATGTGTGAGTGAGAGAGAGAGAGAGAGAGAGAGAGAGAGAGAGAGAGAGAGAGAGAGAGAGAGAGAGAGAGAGAGAGTGTACACTCAACTAAAACATTATTAGGAACACTTGTTCAATTTCTCATTAATGCAATTATCTAATCAACCAATCACATGGCAGTTGATTCAATGCATTTAGGGGTTGGTCCTGATCGAGACAATCTCCTGAACTCCAAACTGAATGTCAGAATGGGAAAGAAAGGTGATTTAAGCAATTTTGAGCGTGGCATGGTTGTTGATGCCAGACGGGCCGGTCTGAGTATTTCACAATCTGCTCAGTTACTGGGATTTTCACCATTTCTAGGGTTTACAAAGAATGAAAAGGGAAAAACATCCAGTATGTGGCAGTCCTGTGGAGAAAATGCCTTGTTGATGCTAGAGGTCAGAGGTCATGGGCCGACTGATTCAAGCTGATAGAAGAGCAACTTTGACTGAAATAACCACTCGTTACAAACGAGGTTTGCAGCAAAGCATTTGTGAAGCCACAACACACACAACCTTGAGGCGGATGGGCTTCAACAGCAGAAGACCCCACTGGGTACCACTCATCTCCACTACAAATAGGAAAAAGAGGCTACAATTTGCACGAGCTCACCAAAACTGGACAGTTGAAGACTGGAAAAATGTTGCCTGGTCTGATGAGTCTCCATTTCTGTTGAGACATTCAGATGGTAGAGTCAGAATTTGGCATATTGGCTTCTTGAACATGGCAATGAGTTCACTGGACTAAAATGTTCCCACAGTCACCAGATCTCAACCCAATAGAGCATCTTTGGGATGTGGTGGAACGGGAGCTTCATGCCCTGGATGAGCATCCCACAAATCTCCATCAACTGGAAGATGCTCCTATCAATATGGCCAACATTTCTAAAGAATGCTTTCAGCACCTTGTTGAATCAATGCCATGTAGAATTAAGGCAGTTCTGAAGGTGAAAGGGGTTCAAACACAGTATTAGTGTGTGTTCCTAATAATCCTTTAGGTGAGTGTATGTGTGTGTGTGTGCGTGTGTGTGAGAGAGAAAGAGAGAGAGAGAGAGAGAGGAGAGAGAGAGAGAGAGTGTATGTGTGTGTGTGTGTTTCAGAAAGAGAGAGAGAGTGTATATGTGTGTGTGTGTCTGTGTGTGTGAGAGAGAGAGAGAGAGTGTATATGTGTGTGTGTGTCTGTGTGTGAGAGAGAGAGAGTGTGTGTGTGTGTGTGTGTGTGTGTGTGTGTGTGTTTGAGAGAGAGAGACTATTAGATGCAAGCGGTAAAGCAGTAAAAGTGTCTTTTTCTAACCGTTGACGGGAAGTTGAATTACTCTTGAGTGCAGAAGATCAAGGAGTGACATTTAACATCATGCAAAGAGTCTCTCTCGCGCTCTTCAGACTCCGGCCGCAGGTCTGGATAATCTCCCGTCGCCGTGGGTCACGGATGCTGAAATCCACACACTCTCACTTCAGTGACTGCAAGAGAGCAATGCGACGCAACGCATTATACACGCATTATATTTACAAGCAGGGATCAACTGCATGGACCGATCACTTTAGTTTCATGCATCCTAATTTAGAATATGATTGTTAAGATATTTCCTGTGTCTCAATCAGTAGAGAGCAGCACTTGCAACATCAAGGTCATGGGTTTGATTCCCAGGGAAAGCAAGAACTGATTGTTTCTTGAATGCAATGATAAAAGCAGCTGATAAATGCATGAATGTGAATGAGTTTGATTCCCAGGGAATGCATCAACTAAACCTTGAGTTCAAGCAAGGTTCATGTTGAATAAAAGCTGACATATGCAAAAATACCGATGTTAAGGTTAATAAACAACTAACAGTGAGCGTTTATGAACCGCAGCTCATGCAAACGACTGGCCGATGCTCTTGACCGCACCTGTGAATTAAGATTCACACTAAACGCCGGGTTTCCACACGGATGAAGACCTTTTCAATTCCTCCATCTCAGTTTGTCTGCGGGAAAACGAGGAGCGACAGACAGAGCAAGTGAGCGCAGTTGAAATGAAAGAACTCCCGCTGAACTTGATTCAGTCTGACAGAGAGAAAAGGGCAGCTGTGGCGATCCGCTCTTTTCATTTCAGCCAGAAGAATGTAAGTCGGCTGACTTGTCTATCACACGCTCGGCTCAAAACACGCCGCAAATAAACAAATCCATGCTTTTCTCCCAGAAGCAGCTCCGGTTGCGTGACCTCCGGCAGCCGAGGGCCGGATCCGGAGCGGGATTGTTTATCTGAAGTGATAGTGTCTCTAACATCGGCATCAGCTCACATTTATGTTTGCAGAAGAAAGCTCTTCTTCATTCAGTGCGTGAACTGTACAGATATAGAATATATTGAATTGTACAGATATAAGCACGTTTCGCACAAATGCGTTAATAAAAGTGGTAACAGTTGATAAAGTTTGATTGCCTTGACATGATATAATCCTTAAATGTGACGGAAATCGCCTGGAATAAAAACTGTCAAATGCATAAATATAAATGTTTACGTTATGGTTAGCATGCAATGCAACTTAAACATTTAATATTCACTTTCATGCATTTATCAGATGCTTTTATCATCGCATTCAAGAAACACATTGACATTCTAATCAGTTCTTGCTTTCCCTGGGAATCGAACCCATGACCTTGATGTTGCAAGCGTATATTTAAAATTTTTGCATAAACTTCAGTTTATCTAATAAGTAAACTTTCAATGCATTGTTACAATGAACATTTTCTGCACAGTAAAATACAACTAAAATATATTTTTAAGTGCTAAAAATACACTTTAAAAGTATGTTTCCCTTTCATGGGAACTTCGAGCTGCGTCAGAAAACGCTAGGGGAAACCCTTGACGTCAGTCACGTGAAGATGTGTACAACCAATGGGAATTTTACGCGTGTGAATGCGAGTCACGGAAGTGACGTCATGAACAGAGCATAAAAGCGCGCCGGAACCCGGAAGTGACAGCTTTGAGTGTCTTCAGCGTGCGTGTGTCAGAGAGTTTGTGCTTGCGAGTTTCAAACCTCCCATTGGATTGCGTTGTGATTATGGCGGAGCAGACATTTAGATCGTGTGTTTCTCCTTGCACTCGTTTCATTACGGGAAAGGACACACACATTCAGTGCGTTGTCTGTCTGGGAGCGGAGCACGCTCGGTCAGCGCTTGAGGGCGGTGATTGTGAGAACTGCGAGAGGTTCTCATTGCGTACTCTCCGCTCCCGTCTGGCAGTATTTGCGGATACTAACCAGACTCGCGTTCTTCAAGGTTCGGGACCCGCTGCGGCTGAGGCTCGGCGGCGTTCTCAATCTTGGGGATCGCAAATGGATCTCACGGAAGGTTGCGGGGCGGGTGAGCCCGCCTCGCAGTTCGACTGTGCTGATCCCAGTTCCAGCCGGAGGTTGGAAGCACGCGTTTCAGGCGCGGTTTCTTCCAATCCGACTGGGACTTCGGTGCTGTCATTATCCTGCTCTGAGGAGGAGGAGGTGATTAGCATCGATCCGGTTGAGGAGGCTTCGCCACCCTCTTCACCGGCGTACGAGGTACGGAGGGATGCCGAAGGTGGACGAGGCTCTTGCGGGATACCTTGTGCCCCATTCGGCATCCACTATTAAAGCCCCGGCGCTCCCCACCAAACCGTTGCGAGTCACATCATCACTGGTGGGAAAAGCATATTCTGCCTCTAGTCAGGCTGCAGCGTGCCTGCACACCACGGCACTGCTGCAGGCCTACCAAGCAGATTTGCTGGGAGACCTCGATCAAGGTGGCGGTATTGGTCCCGAAGCAGTGGCAGAGCTGCGTCGGGCCATGGATTTGTCTCTCCGAGCCACTAGAGAAACGGCCTTCTCTGTCGGGCGCTCAATGGCAGCTCTGGTGGCTACGGAGAGGCATTTATGGCTCAATCTTTCAGCCATAAAGGATAAGGACAAGTTCGTTTTGTTGGACGCCCCTCTGTCCCCTTCGGGCTTGTTCGGCGACGCCGTAAAAAGCGTTGTCGATAAGTTTCAGGAGGCTGCACGACAGCAGGTGGCGTTCAGCAAAGTCCTTCCCCGCCACCCTTCACGTGAGCCCAGTAGCCAAACACGGGCTCGCAGTTCCTCGTACAGGGCCTCACAGAAGGAGAGTGTTGCATCTCGTTTACCTCCCCCTAATAAAGGGAGGTCGGGACAACACTCTCGGGCCCAGCCTTCTGGTAAAAGGATGGATCTGAGGAACGTCCTAAATGCCAAGAAGGCTACCTCTAAGCGTTCCTGACGCCAGAGGCAAGCCGCACCAAGGCGGTCAGCTCCGTGTCCGGTTCCCGAGGGAGCCCGTCTCGGAGGCACTGCCCCCTCTAAGGAGGGTCCTAGAGCATTCCACCAGTACGGTGTCCGGAAACCCCGGCCCTGTGGTGTCTCTGCTCGTATCAGAGATCAGTCTCGAGAGGCTGATTCCCTTAGTAGAGTTCCAGGCCGCATGGTTGCGTCTGCCGGGCATCTCTCAATGGGTCCTGCGCACAGTAACCTCCGGGTACAAAATTCAATTCGGGGCTTCACCACCCCGTTTTATGGGGATCCTATCGTCCGCGGTAGGGCCCCAGCAGGCTCTGATTATGGAACAGGAAGTAGACTCTCTGCTGGAGAAAGGGGCCATCGAGTATGTGCCCCTTACAGACAGACAGTCCGGTTTCTTCAGCCGATACTTCATAGTTCCGAAGAAGGATGGAGGGTTGCGGCCCATTCTGGATTTGCGTCTTCTAAATCGCACTATCTTGCGTCTAAAATTCAAAATGTTGACGCTCAGGCAGATTGTGACGCATATCAGGTCCGAGGACTGGTTCGTCACAATCGACCTAAAAGACGCATACTTCCACATCTCCATCCTTCCTCAGCATCGGAAGTTCCTACGGTTCGCCTTCGGGGGGAAGGCGTACCAGTATCGTGTACTTCCGTTCGGCCTATCGCTCTCACCCCGCACGTTCACGAAGGTCGTGGACGCTGCACTGGCTCCGTTGCGGTTACAGGGCATCCGTGTCCTCAATTATATAGACGATTGGCTAGTAATAGCCCAATCGTCTCAGTTAGCAGCACGTCATCGAGATGTCGTGCTTGCTCACATGCAAGAGCTGGGGTTAAGGTTGAACACCAAGAAGAGTGTGCTTTCTCCTGCTCAGAGAACCACCTTCTTGGGAGTCATTTGGGACTCGGAAACAATGTCTGCTCGGCTATCCCCCGGGCGCATTCATTCCATTCAATCAACTGTCGAGAGCATAAAATTAGGCCAGCTACGCACTGTCAAACACTTTCAGAGAGTGTTAGGGCTCATGGCAGCAGCGTCCAGCGTTATACCGCTCGGCCTGCTGCACATGAGACCCCTGCAGTGGTGGCTCAGGACCAAAGGGTTTTCCCCGAGGGGCAACCCGCTTCGCACAATCAAGGTCACGAGGCGATGCCTACGCACCTTGACCCTGTGGAAGAACATCTGGTTCCTGTCACAAGGCCCCGTGTTGGGGGCTCCGTCTCGACGAGTAACTCTGTCAACGGATGCCTCCCTCACAGGTTGGGGGGCGGTTCTGAGGGACCGCTCCTCACAAGGGCTTTGGAGCCTGCGGCACCAGTCCTGGCACATAAACCTGCTGGAGTTACTGGCGGTCCGCAGAGCGCTACTTGCTTTCCTCCCAGACCTAATTGGGCATCATGTCACTGTTTTCACAGACAGCATGACAGTGGTGGCTTACATCAATCACCAGGGAGGTCTTCGTTCTCGTCCGATGTACAAATTGGCGAGACAAGTTCTTCTCTGGGCCCAGGGCAAGCTGCTCTCACTCAGGGCAGCTCACATCCCTGGAGTCCAGAACATAGGAGCAGACTTCCTGTCGAGGCAGGGGCCGAGGCCCGGGGAATGGCGGCTCCACCCCGAGGTGGTGGAGCAGATTTGGAAGAGATTCGGGAAGGCACAGGTAGACCTGTTTGCCTCGGTCGAGAATACTCATTGCCCTCTATGGTTCTCCTTAACGTACCCAGCGCCGCTGGGGCAGGATGCCATGATGCAGGTGTGGCCGAGGCTACACCTGTACGCTTTTCCCCCGATTGTTCTGCTCCCGGGAGTTCTGGCCAAAGTTCGTCGGGACAGGGTCCGTCTCACGCTGGTGGCCCCCTTTTGGCCCAGCAGGATCTGGTTCTCGGACCTGATATCCCTCCTAGACGGAGTCCCCTGGGAGATTCCGGTCAGGGGGGATCTTCTGTCCCAGGCGGAGGGTTGTGTTATTCACCCCCGTCCAGAACTTCTGAAGCTGAAGGTCTGGCCCCTGAGGGGGTCCAGTTCTTCGAATCTGGTCTCACAGCCGAGGTTGTAGAGACCATCCTTCAGTCCAGAGCTCCCTCCACGAGGAAACTCTACGCTCTAAAGTGGAAACTCTTCTCTGCTTGGTGTAGCGTAAGGCAGTTAAACCCAGTAACCTGTCCCGTTGGCAAAGTGCTGGAGTTCCTGCAGGAGAAGTTTGCGACAGGGTTGGCCCCTTCTACCTTGAAGGTTTATGTGGCTGCCATAGCGGCTTGCCACATACCTTTGGGAGGGGTGTCCTTGGGCAGGGACCCCCTAGTCTCTCGTTTCCTTCGTGGCACTCTAAGGCTGAGACCTGTGGCACAGACCAGGGTTCCTGCCTGGGACTTGTCTTTGGTACTCCAAGGCCTGTCCCAGGCACCCTTTGAACCATTAGAGGAGCTTCCTATTAAACTCCTCTCCCTAAAGACCCTTCTTTTGCTGGCTATCACCTCGCTTAAGAGGGTCGGGGATCTTCAAGCTCTCTCGGTGGTTCCTTCTTGCCTCGAGTTTGCGCCCGGGATGACGAAGGTTTTTCTTCACCCGAGGCCAGGCTATGTCCCTAAGGTTCTTACGAACGTGGCTCGGTCTATCATGCTACAGGCCTTCTGTCCTCCCCCCTTTGACGATCATGAGCAGGAGCGAAAGAACAAGGTCTGTCCAGTACGAGTACTGGACGCTTACGTCCTCAGGACTGCTACCTGGCGTAAGTCAAACCAACTGTTCGTTTGTTTTGGGACCCCTGAGGGGGCTCCAGCTTCCAAACAAACCCTAAGCCGATGGATAGTCGAGGCTATCTGTCTGGCTTATGAGTCGGCCGGACATGCTTCTCCCCTGAGGGTCCGGGCCCACTCCACTAGGAGCGTGGCGACCTCCAAGGCGTTTCTCTCAGGAGTTTCCCTTGCTGATGTTTGTGCTGCGGCTGGCTGGTCCTCACCGCACACCTTTATGAGATTCTATCAGTTAGATCTCGATTCCGCTCCGGGAACGAGGGTGCTCTCTCAGTGAGCTGAGACACATCCGTAGGCCGGCGTCGCTGAGGTGACGTTGGTATAACGTTCCCCTAGCGTTTTCTGACGCAGCTCGAAGTTCCCATGAAAGGGAACGTCTCGGGTTACGTATGTAACCCTGGTTCCCTGAAGGGGAACGAGACGCTGCGTCTTCGCCTCAGCTCCTTGCGCCTCCGGGCCCGCTTCAGACACTCTTTTGCTGTCACTTCCGGGTTCCGGCGCGCTTTTATGCTCTGTTCATGACGTCACTTCCGTGACTCGCATTCACACGCGTAAAATTCCCATTGGTTGTACACATCTTCACGTGACTGACGTCAAGGGTTTCCCCTAGCGTTTTCTGACGCAGCGTCTCGTTCCCCTTCAGGGAACCAGGGTTACATACGTAACCCGAGACGTTTTCTACGATGAACAAATGAAGTAAAATTACTTTTAAGTGTGTTAAACGTTGCATTGTAAAAATAGGGAAAGCTCATATAATTTTTGTTAGTATATTTACAATTTATTATTGAAAAATTGAATATATTTCAAACATAATAAAGAGTGGGAATTAAGAAGAATATATATGGGAATTAATGGGAATTTGCAAAATGTCGTTGAAAGGAAACGTGCAGAAACCAGAAGCTCGAGAGAACATGCGATCATAGGGAACATGTTTATTACATGCTCTTGTTTTGCTCGTTAAAAGAATCAATGAATGTTCTACTTGCAATTAAATCAGTTAGCATGCATGTCTGTTTAACAAAATTTTCATATTTATGACTGTATTCTGTAAATTCCTGTTACGTTTCCAACTTGGAATATTTCCACAAACCCCCAGATTAGGTTCTCAATCACCGGAAGTTTCCCGCCCTTTTGCAAACCCTACATCTTGTGATGTTTTCTTAGTTATAAATGTTGCATGTTTTGCATATGAGGTGCAGTTGCGTTCATTATTAGTTCGGGTTAACAATCGCATGCAAACCTCATTATAAACATTTATATTTCTGCATTTGGCAGCTTTTATTCCAACCAATTTAGGCTGCATTTAAGCCGGTTTATTGAATGAGTTCTTGAATTTTCTGGAAATCAACCCGTTGACAATTACTACATTCTGGAACACAATCATTAGAAACGTGCAAAAGCAACTCATTCAGATGAATCTAAGAGCTGAGAGTCAGAGGTCTGTCTCTGCAAGAAAAGGACATTGATTGTTTAATGGGAATGTTGTTCCAAAGCTAACGAAGACATTGATTCAGGAGCGTCAGGCATGGCATCGGATGCTTCCCAAGAGTTCATCACTCAAAATCAGACACGTGTGTGTGAGTGTGTGTGAGTGAGTGTCGACAAAGCACTCGGCTGGGTGATTAGCCCATCGAGAAGCTCTCGAATCTCCAACACAAAGAGCTAATCTGCCCTGTGGCCGTGACGGTCATTGAGCGCCATCGGCGTCGGCCTGTGGCCTTGCGCTTCCTGCTGCGATAATAAGCCTGAAGGACCCGGAGATGCGTGATGTCTCGCCTCTGAAGAGCCAGCGAGTGGGTCAATCAGGATCTGGAGTGCAACTGTACGTGGGTGTGTAACTTTCACAACCAAACGTATGTTTTAATCTGCCCTGCTTCTCTATCGAGTGCTCAAACTATCAGTGAGTCATCGTTTCTAACCTCCTGTTTCTATTTCTCCTGCATTTGAGTTGCAAATCAAAGCTCGGTTCACGTTCACACACTCCAGTTGGAGTAACAAGCTGAAGTATTTATATTTATTTATATTCATGCATTTATCAGACGTTTTAATCTATTGCATTCAAGAAAAACATTGACATTGTAATCAGTTCTTGCTTTCTCTGGGAATCGAACCCATGACCCTGATGTTGCAAGCGACACTCTCTACTGTTTGAGACACAGGAAACCCCACTATTAAATTAGTTGCATTTTTTAATGTTGAAATGGTTTTGGTTTTATATTAACAAGCAGTGTTATTGCGTTAATCCTTAAAAAAAAAAGTAATACTAAAAAAACGAATTGCGTTACTTTTTAACAAAAATAATGCGCTACGTTTTGCGCTACTTTTTCTCACCTGGGCTGGTAATAAAAAAAATTAACATCCAAACTAAACACGAACGTTACGTTTTCGGTCATTCATACGGTTGAACTGATTCATTAAAGGTCAGCTTTAATAACACTGGATAATACGATAAACACACAAGGTACTTTTGTTTTACTTTAAATTTATTGCAGCTGTGCTGAGTTTGCATTTACCTGTTTTTATTCATTTCTAAGACTGCTGAATCTGTTTAGAGTGAATGAGGCGAGTAAATGCATGCATGTTTAACCAAAATACAGAACTATAAATATTTGAAAAAGTAACTCAGATATTTTGTTGTAAATTTAACAAGTAATGTGTTACTCTACTAGTTACCTGAGAAAAGTCTGATTATGTAACTTGAGTTACTTGTAATGTGTTACATCAACACTGGTAACAAGTCATTTGTTTTTTAAACCAAGTATTGGTGAATGAAAAAAACATGCAAACATGCTATTCTTGCAACTTAATTTTGGGGAGTTGATTTTTGGAAGTTTCTTCTTGCAACTCCTTTATTTCTCTGTCAAATAAAGTTAAGTTTGATTAATTTTGGGGAGTTGATTCGATTGGATTCCCCACTATGAAGAAAAATAAATTATTAATTGACATCACAACTCATCGCTTTTGTCTGGAAATAAACATTTAGATAAACACTCCAGTTTATCGCTTGATTTGGTGTTTAGTTTATTTTTTAACAACTGCTGCGGATCCATCGGTGGGTCCAATATGGTATCTTAATTATTTAAAAAAATAAAAAAATCACAAAACTAGACAAATATGCCATCTTTTGAAAGCT
The DNA here is from genome assembly GCA_037043235.1 of Rhodeus uyekii. Lineage (NCBI taxonomy): Eukaryota > Metazoa > Chordata > Actinopteri > Cypriniformes > Acheilognathidae > Rhodeus > Rhodeus uyekii. The sequence continues at coordinate 698,910 of JAWRVZ010000205.1, forward strand.
TATTATATATATTTTTGCTTCCACAACTTGTATATTTTATTTATAGTCAAATATAGTACTGTATGGTTATCTATATAGTTATATAAAACTTGTATAGTTTAGCACTTGATTCAGTTGTTTAGTGACATTTTGTGTATTGCAATATTAAGTTTGATTTGATTAAATTTTGAGATCATAACTGGATCTTCCAGCGACGTGTCAGACTTCTCTTTGTTGACGTATGCAGGATTCTCCAATCGTTTTGTGTGATTAAGCCCCGCCTCTGCAAACTCATACTCATTTGCATATGATTTTGAATACCACGCCCACATTTCAACATCCAATCAACAGTCGATACATAAAAACAAGTCCCTGCCCTACATTTGTTCATTTTCAATAATCCGATACACTTGGTTGTACAGTAATACCTTGAGATACGAACGTCCCGACATACAAATATTCCGAGATACAAGCAAGCCTTCAAGCAATTTTTGCTTAGAGATACGAGCAGCTTACAGATGCTGATGTTAGAAGCAGCTCAAGCTCCTCATTTATGGTGTAATTGCACATGATCTCCACTAGAGGCAGCTTGGATTTACAGCGGGGGTTACCGGGGGCAACGAGTGATTCACGAGTATTAAGCTGGGAGCAGCACGAGTTATGAGTGTTCAATAATAATATGAGCTTCTGATCCAATACACAACACGGGAAGAAACACTACACTTCTGTATTGTGTTTATCTATATTATCCCTCCTCTTCCTCCCCCCTCCTCCTCCTCCACACATGCCACCATTAGCCGCTACTGTATCGTCTGTCTCGAAGGCAAGAACTCATAATTAAAACCACATTTTATTTTATATCACAGGAATCCTTATATACTATAATTGTGTGTGTGTGAGTGTCTCTATAGCAATTAAAAACATGTTTCTTCCATTGTTATTAACACTAATAAGGGAGTTTTTTAGAGGACCGGAATGGAACATTTTTTTTTCTGTTGCTTCTTATGGGAAAAAATGATTTGAGATACGAGCAACTCGAGATACGATCTCGTCCTGGAACGGATTATGCTCGTATCTCAAGGGATTACTGTACATCACAATATGGAGGTTTCTTTGGTTCCTTAGCGACTTTAACTATTTTTGATTAAATAATGAGTAGCTTTCACAAACTAGAGTTACAAAAACACAAATTCTCTCACTCACAAACTCACAAAAGGAAAAAAGTTTTTCCTAATAACAGTATATTATTAGTTTTTTTGTGGTATTTATTTTGATGAAAATTATTTTAAATTTAGACATTTACAATTTAGATTGTTTTAGTGTTTGTTCTTTTGTTAATTGCTGGAAGTTACATTCACATTTTATCGCTTAGCGAAACATCGATCAGCGTGTAAAAACCGCAGGCGTCAGGAGATTTTGGACGTTGAATATAATTGCAAGTGCTAGAGGTCAGTCAGCAAGAAGTTACTGCACGCAGATACAGAAAAATCGATACACACACACACACACACACACACACACACACACACACACACACACACACACACACACACACACACACACACACACACACACACACAGTTAAAAGTTAGTTTCAGGAAAGTTCAGGTTTCCAAGTCGTCCTTCAGACTGTAAAGACAAACGTCATGGTCTTCTGAGGTGTAAATGGTTTTCTTGACATCCAGCAGCGTCGTTCTCATCTCTCTCGCTGCGCTGACGGGTGAATGTAGTTCAATTAGACTTGAAAGACTGCGGAAGAACAATGTTGCTAAGAGGAGTCGACCTTTGACCCCGCACTGATGCCGTATTCACTCAGACAGGCCTCCGGAGCGCCGGTAATTATTTCTTACTGATGGACTAATCCATCAAGCGAGACGGACAGGAAATAAATGAGAAGAAGTTAGAAGAGTAGGATTCCATTAAGTGTGTGTGTTGATCTCCCATGATGCATTGCGGCCTCAGAGAGAGAGAGACGCCCCAACCAGAACGTTTGCTCACAGGTGTTAATATATTTATGGGTCGTTTGTATTTGATTGCAATAACCTTTGCATTTTCACGAGTTTCAATAATGACCGTTTAATCCATAAAGTTATTTCTGAATTTTCTCTGAATGTCCTTTTTCTCGGTTAACTTCACGTTAAGGAAACGTTCCATGCTATCGTTCTAAAGTTTTTAGGGTGACACACAAAACTAAAAACTCGTAACTCCAAAACTATAGCAAGGCGAGTCAAAAGTTACATATTGTTTAATAGAAATTAGTTCAAAATTTTTAGGGGGGAAAAATCATTACTTTTGGACATTCTAATGCTGAAAAACTGCTGATAAAAGACAAAAACAATAACATAATTTCACATATCTATCTTGTTTAATATCCAATGAGGTTGGAAGCCAATTAGTTTCTGGTGAAATCCCTCTGGTTATGTGTTAGTAGCGTAGAGTAATCAAAAGTTGCAGCGTTTGGAGTCTTAAAACCTTTTTTTGAATTGTTAAAGTCAATAAACTGAATATCTTGTGACCGACGTAACGGATCATGTTGACTTTGGACTCGTTTCAGTCAGATCTGTGCATGAAAGCTGCCTTTGATTTTGCTTTGCAGCGCGTGCGCTTTGTGTCGTAACTCTCTGAAAAATAACCTTTTTTGGCATATTGGGTTCTTTAAAACTGAGTGAAGAACCGTAAAGTTATATATAGAACCTTTTTTGGGCTTAACTGGTTCTTTGAAACTGAGTGAAGAACCCCAGGGTTCTGTATATACTCTTTTGGGCTTAACGGGTTCTTTTAAAACTGAGTCAAGAACCCTAGGGTTCTATATAGAACCTTTTTTGGCATATTGGGTTCTTTAAAACTGAATGAAGAACCGTAAAGTTATATATAGAACCTTTTTTGGGCTTAACTGGTTCTTTGAAACTGAGTGAAGAACCCCAGGGTTCTGTATATACTCTTTTGGGCTTAACGGGTTCTTTTAAAACTGAGTCAAGAACCCTAGGGTTCTACATAGAACCTTTTTTGGCATATTGGGTTCTTTAAAACTGAATGAAGAACCGTAAAGTTATATATAGAACCTTTTTTGGGCTTAACTGGTTCTTTGAAACTGAGTGAAGAACCCCAGGGTTCTGTATATACTCTTTTGGGCTTAACGGGTTCTTTTAAAACTGAGTCAAGAACCCTAGGGTTCTATATAGAACCTTTTTTTTGGCATTTTGGGTTCTTTTAAAACTGAGTCAAGAACCCTATTGGATTCTATATAGAATTTTTTTGGGACATATTGGGTTCTTTAAAACTTAGTGAAGAACTGTAAGGTTCTATATAGATCCCTCACAGTCCTCATGCCACCCCATACATCATTTTCTTGATCTGCCCCTGAGACATTTTGTTAATGTTACTGGTGAAACGTTTGTTGAGAGAACCTTCCCAGAAGAGAGAACCTTGCCTTTTGTCATCTTCCTCATTCCCATGTCATTCCAGACATTTTTTCATAATGCATGGAGGCCAAAAGGACAAATGTCAGACAGTGTTCAGAGGCGGTCAAACTATAAAAAGTGCAAAAACACTATTTAATCCCTTTAGCATACTTTTATTAAAGTTTAAAATTTAAAATTGTCAAGTACGACTTAATTGCATTTTTATTTCATAAGTGCTTATATTGTCTTTGAAATATGATAAATTAAAACGTACTTCACTGACATTTCTGTGTCCTGCATTTAAATTTGCAATGAGGAAGTTGCAACTTAGTACATTTAAAATATATTAATGTTAATTATAATATCAAGTAACATTGCATTTGATATTACAATCAAGTATGCTTTAGTGTTACTCAACAAATCAAAATGAACTTCTTCAAAAGCATGACATAAAAACAATTATTTGAAATGTACTATAAAATGAAATGTTTATATTTGCCATTGTTATAAAATGCACTGAAAACACTTTTATTTAATTCATATTATCTGCAAGTACTGTTTAAAAAATATATATATATAAATTAAGATTGTTTTCAACAATTAACAATTTGAACCCCTCGTATTGCATTAAACATGACATATTTAAAAAGAAAGACTGAAATAGTACTTTATTGTATAACATACTCCATTTACAACTTTTAAAAATCATTTTCATGTACTTCAAGCTCATACTATACACTGAAATATCAGTTTAAAAAGTGAACTCAATATTTTAATAAGTGATTATTTGTATTCTGTGTAAGTCTTTTAGGAGTACCGACTCGCGTCTGAAAACACTTCTGAAGCCGTTGCGAGTCTCATTTCTAATCCCTCATAAGGTCCTGTGCAGTTCAGTGCTGTTTTAGAAGGGTTCACTCCGGTGCTGGAACACAGCCAGAGTGAAAGTGAACCCACGAGTGCATTATATTCAACAAAGCCCGATTAGTTGACGGCTGCAGATAAGCGGTTCCACCGTCGTTCATCTGCATTCACGGCACGTCTTTACTTTGCAGAAATCTTTCGGCACGTCCGAACTGTGGCCTGCGATCCCGGTTAAGGTTAAAGTGGAGATTATGCTTCGTTCAGACCTGCTTCTCCAAATGAACCTTATCTATTTCACCCTTTTCCTCACTCCTCTATTCTCTATTTTATCTCTTTGTGTGTGTGTGTGTGTGTTTCATAAAGTTAAATAACCACATGATTTTAGACTGTGGATTCACAACAGTTCCCTTTGGATGACTTTAAATTATTTATATGCAGTGTCTCGAACACTAGAGAGTGGTGCTTGCAACATCGAGGTCACGGGTTCGATTCCCAGGGAAAGCAAGTCGATGTGATTCTTGAATGCAATGATAAAAGCAATAAAAAGTAATAACTTATCATTAATCAAAAATATTCTCGTTTTTGACACATTTAGCCAATGAAATCCCTTTATAAACCCAGTTTTTAATTATGCAGCACTGACCCACAGTTTGTGTGAGATCTCGTATAACTTCTGCGGTTAGTATTCACACGGAGACGGACGCACTCGCATTCACTCAGACCACAGAGGTCTGACAGCAGCAACCTATCCGTCAGCAGGACAGCACAAGAGCATCATGGGAAATGATTTATTCAGGAGAGCCGGCACTGTGGGCACATCGCCTCTCTTTACCGACTCTTACTCCTCTTCATCTGTCCTGCCCGTTTATTGATTAATTCATGGCCTTTATTAAAGTTTCACGGGCTGGCCAATTGTCCTCCGCCATCCCGAACTCTCTGGTCGATCTTTAGCCGACGAGCCGCGCAGCAAGTGTGCGGAACGGGAGGAAAAAGCACTTGAGCGAAGCTCCCGGAGTCATCATTATCCTCCGGATCACACATGAGGTTATCACGGGATCAACTTGGAAGACTTAATGAGGGTCCAGGCGGCCATAATAAGCATCGTCTCGGAGGAAATACATTTAATGTCTGCCTGTCACACACAATATATAATCAGGCCGGTGTGGAGCAACAGACTCACAACACTCACAGCGGCTCAGAAAACTCACTGCTGTTGCTGCACCGTGTTTTCCTGGCATGCTATGATCATCTTTCTTTGGTCGCTGCTCATACTGTTGCAATGTTTATTTTCACTCTAGACTTCGACTCTGTTATCATCTACACTCTGAGCAGAAGAAAAGGTTCTATATAGGTTCTTATTTGAAAGTGAGTCAAGAACCCCAGGGTTCTATATAGAACCTTTTTGGGCTTAACTGGTTCTTTGAATCTGAGTCAAGAACCCCACGGTTCTTTTGGGTATAATTCATTCTTTGAAACTGATTGAAGAACCCCAGGGTTCTGTATAGAACCTTTTGGGCTTAACACATTCTTTAACACTGTGTCAAGAATCCCATAATTCAGTGTAGAATATTTTGGGATAATGAGTTATTTGAAAGTGAGTCAAGAACCCCAGGGTTCTATATAGAACCTTTTTTGGGCTTAACTGGTTCTTTGAATCTGAGTCAAGAACCCCACGGTTCTTTTGGGTATGATTCATTCTTTGAAACTGATTGAAGAACCCCAGGGTTCTGTATAGAACCATTTGGGCTTAACACATTTTTTAACACTGTGTCAAGAATCCCATGATTCAATGTAGAATATTTTGGGATAATGAGTTATTTGAAAGTGAGTCAAGAACCCCAGGGTTCTATATAGAAAATGTTGGGGTTAAATGGTTATTTGAATCTGAGTCAAGAACCCCATGGTTCTTTTGGGTATAATGGATTGTTTGAAACTGAGTGAAGAATCTCAGGGTTCAATATAGAACCTTTTGGGCTTAACGGGTTCTTTTAAACTGTGTCAAGAATCCCAGGGTTATATATTGAACCTTTTTTTGGGCTTAACTGGTTCTTTGAAACCGAGTGAAGAACCCCAGGGTTCTGTATATACTCTTATGGGCTTAATGGGTTCTTTTAAAACAGAGTCAAGAACCCTAGGGTTCTACATAGAACCTTTTTTTGCATATTGGGTTCTTTAAAACTGAGTGAAGAACCGTAAGGTTACATATAGAACCTTTTTTGGCATGTTGGGTTCTTTTAAAACTAAGTCAAGAAACCTAGGATTCTATATAGAACCTTTTTTGACAGATTGGTTTCTTTGAACCTGAGTGAAGAACCCCAGGGTTCTGTATATAACCTTTTGGGCTTAACGGGTTCTTTTAAAATTGTGTCAAGAATCTCAGGGTTCTGTATAGAACTACACTTTTTTTGGGCATAATGGATTATTTGAAACTTAGTGAAGAACACCAGGATTCTATATAGAACCTTTTGGGCTTAAAGGGTTCTTTTAAAACTGTGTCAATAACCCCATGGTTCTACATAGAACCACACTTTTTCTAAGAGTCCATATAGTTTATTTTTAGCTCCTGTAAAGCGCCAGTGCAACTTAATTGCTCAGAATGAAAGCCGCACTTTCATCTGGTTCTGTTTGGGTTTTTGCAGAATGAACTGGAGCACGGCAAACAGAAAACAATTCTGCCTATGAAATATTACTTTCATTTGTGTGCAATAATAGAAGCAAAAGACAACATTAGTCCTCGGCGAGCTCGTCTCTGTGCGTTTCCCTACGGGATTCTGTTCATTTTGCTCCAAAACAGTCCCAGAAATTAGAGCAGTCTCTGTTGAAGAGACTCAAACGCATGCAATCATTAGCTCAGGAACGCCGTCCAACACAACATCAGCTCCAGTTTCACTAACTTTCCAACAACTAGTTCATCTAAACAAATCAGCGTTTGTGTTTCTGCATGGTTTGGTTCTTCTGTAAAACACAAGAAAGGGAACAGATGCCATCAATCTTCAAAAACGTTGAGTCCGCGTTATTATTTTTATAGCGCTTTATCCAATACAGATTGTTGCGAAGAAGCTTCACAGTATTAGACAGGAAAATAAGTCACATATGCTGCTTTTGCTTTGTGGAGAAACGCTTCTGTTAAAATCAAAGGCCTGAAATCTCATTTTTCAAATTGATAATGTGACGCTCCAAACCCCTTTCATATTTCAACAGGCGTTTCTGTAAATAGGATTTCAGAGATTTGACATATCTGCTTTATTATTTCTGAACTATTGCTTCAGATACTGCTCTATCTGCACCTCTGCATTAAAACATTAAACACATAAACATGTCTCAATCTGACCGACTGCAAACTTCATCTGCCTTAGAAGAAAAACAATCATGCTTCGGTGAATCTTAATAATACACAAAAAGCCATAATTATCCCATCATTTACTTTTTAATCTCAGTTTTATGACTTTGTATGTCAAAATTAGGAATGATTAAAGTCATAAATTTAGACTTTTTGTCAATTTCCACTTTGCATGTCAATTCTGACCAATGACATCATTTCCATTTTTATTGTCATAATTTTCACTTTTAATCTCATAAATATGACTTTCCATAATGTCAGCGTTTTATTATTTCATCATTATGACCATTTATGGCATCCTTTTCAAAAATTGTATATCATAATCTCCACTTTTCATGGGATAGTTAAAACTTCTTATGTCATAGTTACAGCTTTTATGTCCTCCTTTCGTCTTATAGCTATAATTTTGATTCATGTCATAACTGTTTCATATTTAATGTTCAATGTTTTATTTACTTTTTTTAAATCTCCATAAACAAGATTTTGGTAAATCAAAATTTGGATTTTTTGACTTTTTGTCAATTTCGACTTGGCATGTCATTTCTGACCAGACATAATTTTGATTCGTCATAACTTTTAAGGTCATAATTTATGTTACATTTTTTTTAAATAACATGATTTTTTTAAGTAAAAATTTAGATTTTTTTAAGCCGTAAATTTTGACTTTGCCTGCATGTCATTTCTGACCAAAGACATTATTTCCATTTTTTTTGTCATAATTTGGATTTTAAATCTCATAATTTATTTTTTTAATGTCACAATTTCAAACTTTTCTCATAATTACGATTTTTTTGTCAATTTCTGACTTTTGATTTACTACATTGCACTTTTTATTATATTTTTGTATTTTCATCTCTATAAATGCATGTATAATGATGAAATGAAACACTGACATTATGACAATGTCATAATTGAGAATGTCATTTGGGTTTTTTAATATCATAATCTCCATATTTCATGGCATAATTATAACGTTTTATGTCATAGTTATGGATTTTATATCCTCCTTTCGTCTGTCATCATTTCGATTCATGTCGTAACTTTTTAATGTCACAATTTACTTCTTTTAATCTCATGAATATGACTTTATATGTCATTTCTTGCGTCGCTTACATAGCAGCTGGACTAATGACATCTGTCCTGAGTGACGAGATGAGAGACTGAGAGTGTGTGTGTGGGAGAGAGAGAGAGAGTGTGTGTGTGTGTGTGTGTGTGTGAGAGAGAGAGAGAGAGTGTGTGTGTGTGTGTGTGTGAGAGAGAGAGAGAGAGAGAGAGAGAGAGAGAGAGGGAGCATCCATTAACGGCTCTCGGTCATCCTCACTCATCTGATTAGCTGCTTCTCTCTCGGGTGTCTCCTGCTCCTCGCGGCTGTGGATCGGCTCTCTGATGTGGGATTAGAGTTCACTGGAACCGCAGGCTGGAAATGAATCCGTGGAGAAAGTGTTGCATCTTCACTCAGAACATCATGAGCACCAAATGTATTCGCTTTTCCTCAAACTACATTCAGCCTCACGTTTTCATTTCAAATTAATCCAAAATATTCATTTTCCCAGACAAAAAATTAAAATATGATTTAAAGACCCCAAAAAATTTTATTGAAAAAAAAAAAAATCAATATATTTTCTCCAGAAAATCCAAAATGTTACTTTGTATATACAGTGGAGTTCACTTATCTCGAGTCACGGTTAACTCGGCAATCCTATTATGTCGATGTTTTTGAAGTGGAACCGCCAAACTCCCTATTTGTCTCAGGATTTTCTTATCGGTTGTGTCGATTCTTTTATGTCGCTGAATCCTAATATCTTGAGCACAAAAGAGGGACAAATTCGCAACTTCACATGGTTATTTCGTGTCTCATGATTGTACCGAGGTCTGTACAGTAGCTCACTCCAATGTCACTTCACTCACTCTTGCAGCGCAGTGCCATTCAGCTGCAAAACCATATTAACCGCGTGTGCAATACTTTCAGAACTGTGTCAGAGCGAAATGACTGTGTTATGAGCGAATGTGTTTATGTGTGTTGTGACTGTGTTTTCGCTGTGAGTGAAATTGTGTTTGCAATGTTGGAGAATATAATTAAAGGTTTGTATGGAGAATGGAAGGTGTTTTTTATTGTATACTGGTGAATCTCTGCTGTTAGTTGGTGCACATATGCCTTTTGTTGTTAGCAAACATATACAGTGTATGTACATTTTTATAGCATGCCGATCGCTTCATCAAATAAATCGCCATATTGGCTCTTGGTTATCTCGATCATCGGTTATCTCTACACTATTTTGCAAACCGTCAACATAACCGGGTTCACTGTATTAATTTTTCCAACTTTAAAAAAACTTATTTTCACTATAATCAAAAGCTAAATCAACTCATTTTAAAGTATTATAGTCAATTAGCACCTTTAAAAACAATATTTCATAAAAAATAGTATTATTTAAATCATCCATTTTAATAATTGAATAGGAAAAGATTATTAAATGCAATACAACCAACAATAATTTAAATGACTTATTAATGCTGTTCACTTACATAATTGTATCCTTTTTCTCATTCAAACATTCGTGATGATGAAACGGTTACTCTGTGGCATTTTCATTTCTCAGTCAAGCAGATTAATAAAAAATATTGAAAATTTGAGTTGTTTGAAAGGGGAACTATCATCTCAGGGAAAGTATGAATGATTCAATCAATTCTCAAAAAGTGTGTAACAGCGCCTGTCAAATGCATAAATGTAAATAAATGCATAATTGCTAAATTTACACATTCATATTTGAAGATAATTGTGTGTCACTGTGTTACACAACCACCCAATAATGGCAAAATACACCTGCTCTTCTTCATCTTCCCTGTAAAACATAAACAGTTTCTCTAAATGAGTCGTTGGAGTTTTCTATACATTGTAAAATCACAATGTAACAAGCCCCGCCCACAACTGGTGATGGATTCTGCCCTATTAGCATAGCTCCTCCCCTATTAGCATAACCCCTTTCCTATTAGCATCGCCCTCCTTATTAACATAACTCCTCCCCTATTAGCATAGTTCTTCACCATATTAGCAAAGCTCCTCCCTGTTAGCATAGCTCCTCCCCTAATATATAGCATAGTCCCTCCCTCATTAGCATATCTCCTCGCCATATTAGCATAGCTCCTCCTTATTAACATAACTCCTCCCCTATTAGCATAGCTCTTCTCCATATTAGCATAGCTCCTCCCTGTTAGGATAGCTCCTCCCCTATTAGCATAGCTCTTCCTCATATTAGCATAGCTCCTCCCGGTTAACATAACTCCTCCCCTATTAGCATAGCTCCTCCCCATATTAGCACAGCTCTTCCCCATATTAGCATAGCTCGCCCCCTATTAGCATAGCTCCTCCCCTAAGTGAGCCAGTCACAGTCCGCCATGTTTAAACACAATATTTTCACTGCACTACTATTCCATTGCTTTCCTGTCGCACTAGACGGACGTGTTTTGTGTCTTGCATCATTTGTAAATGTAAAATCTCATCTGAGAGTCTAATAACTGATCATAAGTGTGTTCCAGCAATCATTTATTATGAGGGATTTAACAAACGTGTTCAGACGCCGAAAATCAACAGAAAGCTTCACTCGGCAGTGCTTCAGAACAAAACTCCCAGCATGCATTGCAGCATGAATAAATTATGCAGCTGAATTGTCCTACACTCAAAAAAAAAAGAAGAAAAAAAGAAAACAAGCTGGGTTGCTGTAACCCAAATTTGGGTCAGATACAGACAAACCCAACCGTTGGATAAAAAAAAAAAAGGTAACCCAACAGTTATGTTCGTCCGTATCTGACCCAAACTTGGGTTAAAACAACCCAGCTTTTACATTCACATTCCTGCATACATCAGACTCATGCAGGAATGTGAATCAACAAACCGATTTACGGCACTCATTCAAAAGTTAAAATCTTGTGGTCATGTGCAGTGAAAGATGTTTTAATTAACATGCTACATTTCTTCTGTTGATTTGAGGCTGAAACGTGAAGGACGTATCCCATAATCCGGACAGATCCTCCTCACACAAGCCGGCGTCTGAAAGGCTAAAAGGCTGTTTACGGGAGCGGAAAAGAGATTCACCCAAATAAATGTTTCATCCACACCTTCCTCTCTCCAGAAATGAATTATTCATCGAGTCCTTGAGCACAAACATGATTCTGTCACCTGAAAAGAGCCGGAGGCTTCAAAATACGCTTTCAATTAACCAAATAAACACATGATTTATGATTCTTGATGGACATATTTCAATATAACGAATCTAAACCATACAGTTGCTCATTATCTCAGATCATCTCACACACAGATATTATGAAAAGCTTTATATGTTCACTAAGAGCAGAAAGTTTTTCCAGTCGCTCCGTCAGCGAGAGCATTAATAATCTCCATGCCAGTTTGTAATGTGCTTGAATAATTATGTCAGGCCACTATGAATATAATTTTAATTGCGTGACCTATTAAGATGCTGGACGGTTTTAATTATGCATGTCCAGTCGAGTCGTTGGTGAAGCCTGAGAGCAACATGAACTCAGTTAATGCATTTAATCATTCTAGAACCCATTGTAATTGTTACACTGCCGCTGAAACGGAGTTTGTTCGGATTCCCACCGCCGGTTTTTCCTCTTTCTGCCTGTTTTGTTTCCAGTGCGTTCGTCTGATAAACAGCTTCACCAGCTTTAGTGTGTTTTTCTGTTGTTCACTGTCATTATAAATGTAAACATTTCAATGTTATATATGAAAATATATGAGATGTTTATCATATTTTGGTGGTTTTAATTGAAACTTATTTGGTCATTTAAATATATCGGGACATTTTATACATTTCTCACTTTCTGTGTGTGTGTGTATGTGAGAGAGATAGAGAGTGTGTATGTGTGTGTGTGTGAGAGAGAGAGTGTGTGTGTTTTTTTGAGAGACAGAGAGTGTGTGTGTATATGTGAGAGAGATAGAGAGAGAGTGTGTGTGTGTGTGAGAGTGAGAGAGATGGAGAGTGTGTATGTGTGTGTGTGTGTGAGAGAGAGAGAGTGTGTGTGTGTTTGTTTGAGAGACAGAGTGTATGTGTGTATATGTGAGAGAGATAGAGAGTGTGTATGTGTGTGTGTGTGTGAGAGAGAGTGTGTGTGTTTGTTTGAGAGACAGAGAGAGGGTGAGAGAGAGAGAGAGAGAGAGAGTGTGTGTGTGAGAGTGAGAGAGTGTGTGTGTGTGTATGTGAGAGAGAGAGAGAGAGAGAGAGAAAGTGTGTGTGTGTGTGTGTGTGTGTGTGTGTGTATGTGTGAGAGAGTGTGTGTGTGTTTGTGTGTGAGAGAGTGAGAAAATGAGTGTGTGTATGTGTGTGTGTGTGTGAGAGAGAGAGTGTGTGTGTGTGTGAGAGAGAGAGAGAGAGAGAGAGTCAAGTCAAGTCAAGTCACCTTTATTTATATAGCGCTTTTTACAATGTAGATCGTTTCAAAGCAGATTTACAGGAAAAACAATATAAACAAAGTTTGTTTGGCTGAACAGCAGCCCCAAAAGAGCAGGCGAATCAATACAATTGATGAATTTTAAGTGTTAAGTTTCCCCAACTGAGCAAGCCATAGGCGACAGCGGCAAGGAACCAAAACTCTGGCAGGTGACGTAATGAATGAAGAACAGAATGGAGAAAAAACCTTGGGAGAAACCAGACTCAGTCGGGGGACCAGTTCTCCTCTGGCCAAAGCCAAACAGTACATGATTATTATACAACAATTCAAGTCCAATATGAAGTCCAATTTGGTCCGGTTAGAGATGGGTTCATGATCGTCACAGGGGAGGGTTTAGTAGAGTCACGGTCTCCGCAGACACTTCAGGGCAGTGCTGTGCTCGTGTCCAGGTCCTTCATCTGATCTGGATATGGCCCGGATCCGGCTGACCACGATAACCTCGGAATAAACAGAGACCAATATCAGCGTAGATGCCATTCTTCTTCTGATGTATCGAGTACATCAGGTGTTATGGGAATGTTCCCGGTTCCGGCTGACCGAAATTATGCAGCCTAACAATCATTTTACATGATTTGGATTAAACATGTATGTATAATGTGTAATGTGTATGCCAGGTTGAAGAGAGTGTGTCTGCTTCCCGAACTGTAATAGGAAGACTGTTCCAGAGTTTAGGAGCTAAATAGGAAAAGGATCGACCGCCAGCAGTTGACTTTGATATTCTAGGTATTATAAGCTGGTCAGTATTTTGGGATCGCAATAGACGTGAAGGACTATAATGTGTTAAGAGATCGCTCAAGTACTGTGGAGCTAAACCATTTAATGCTTTGTAAGTAATTAGCAAGATTTTAAAATGTATTCGGTGTTTAATAGGAAGCCAGTGCAGGTTTGACAGAACTGGGCTAATATGCTCATACTTCCTGGTTCTAGTAAGAACTCGAGCTGCTGAATTTTGGACCAGCTGGAATTTGTTAATTAAGCGTGCAGGGCAATCACCTAATGATGTTTTATTAACAAAGTTCAGGAGGAGCACGTTCAAAGGATTAACGCAATCAACACGTCATCAGCAATTACACCTCATCCTATCAGCAGGAGAGGAATCATGTATATATAGACATGTTTGACTCACCTACAGTTCTTGACATATTTCGGCATCCCTCCACCACCCCAACTCCTCACACTTAATTGTTCCTATCAAAATTCAGGATACGGGGGGAGTGCTCCAGGTTTGGACTAAATACCGAGCTCGGAGCCCTCTCCTCGGACAGCACGCCAAATACGCTTACCATTTATTGCTCCTGAATCATTTGTAAGTGTGAACTCGTGAAGTAAAGCATTACAATAATCTAGCCTTGAACACATGAACGCATGAACTAACTTTTCCGCATTTGTCTTAGATAGCATATGTCGCAATTTAGATATATTTTTAAGATGGAAGAATGCCGTTTTACAGATGCTAGAAACATGGCTTTCAAATGAAAGATTGGTATCAAAGAGTGTGTGTGTGTGTGTGAGAGAGAGTGTTTGTGTGTGTGAGAGAGAGAGTGAGAAAATGAGTGTGTGTGTGTGAGAGAGAGATAGAGAGAGTGTGTGTGTGTGTGTGAGAGAGAGAGAGAGTGTGAGAAAATGAGTGTGTGTGTTGCACAAATTGGCTGTAGATTTAAATCATACAGTAAGATACAGTACTTTGTAAAATGAGTTTGCATTAAATTACATTTGCTTTTTCTAGTTGCTATAGTAACGTACTGTTAAATTAGCTAATTATTAATTGATTTAATCAAATTATTTATTTACATTAATATGTTTTTGTAATCAACTTCATAGATGAATAACTAACTACAAATATCTTATTTTAAAATTAATTTATTCACCTTCGTTAATGTCATTAATTTGAAAACCCGCGACTTAAAATAATCCAACCAATTTTATGAGTTACGGAAATAAAAACAAATGCTGCAACGGATGATCTTCCTGTAATTCACCTTAAGCTTGAGTTCAGATTCCGTCTGAATGTTTAGAATGTAATAAAACTTACATCCAACTGGAACTGAAGCGAGTTCAATTATTCACAAAAGTTAAAGCAATGAAAAAAAGGAAAAATATTAATTATAATGTATATATACAGCATGAACTCTCTCCCGTCAGTGACGGACGTCTGATGATGAATGCGATGGTCCTTGACTTTAATGAGAGCTGGATTCCTCATGTAAACCCGCGTCAGAAGCTCATTTCCATGGAAATCGTCTCCGGTTACTATCGTAACCTCCGTTCCCTGAGAGAGGCGGGAACGAGACGGTGCATGGAAAAGATGCATTTGGGAGGACCTCCCCTTCACGTAAATTTCTGAAACCTTATAGGATAACGCCAGTTGACAACTGGCCAATTGTCGCGCGATGCGCTCTGGCTGTCAGACAGTATAAATAGCATAAGCGCGGCACTTGCGTCAGAATCATGACTGAACACGGCACAGCTGGTCAAGCGACGAACACGGCGGACGTTGCACCGTCTCGTTCCCGCCTCTCTCAGGGAACGGAGGTTACGATAGTAACCGGAGACGTTCCCTTTCGAGGGCGGGAACGAGACGGTGCATGGAAAAGATGCATTTGGGAACGGTGTTCAATCCCGCCGTGATTGAGACTTAGACCAGTCTGATACAGGGAAACATACACCAAACACAGCTCGTCCAATGGCAACGTCGCCACGTGTGCTCACTACTGATAGGTGCAGCTAAGCCAATGAAATCTTAGCTAAAGCTTGTCAAATTTTGCATATCAGCAGCATGAAAAATAGCGGGCTGCGTTATTACAGGGCAGACGTGACTATTCAGAAAGCATTAAAGCACAACTAGTGTGAGCGCATAGCGTCAACTGCAAAGCGGTGACCGTGAGCACATAAGCACAAACTACTGTACAGAAATCCCCAGCGTCAACAGCAAAGCGGTAACAACTGTATTTTGAGAAAAGTAGCAATATCCCAGGAATAATTGATTCAATTACTCACCGAAAGCACTTGAGACGCCAAAGATGGAACATCCAGTTTATAAAACCTGGCGAAGGTGTTCTGAGAAGACCAGCCAGCAGCAAAACAGATATCCTGTATTGACGTACCTCTAGACCAGGCCCACGATGAGGCAATAGCTCTCGTCGAGTGAGCTCTGATGTGGAGAGGGCATTCCTGTCCCTGATTCGCATAAGCCAAAGCAATAGCGTCCACTATCCAGTGAGAAAGCCTCTGTTTAGAGACAGCATTTCCTCTAGTAGCGCCACCATAGCACACAAAGAGCTGGTCCGACTGCCGGAATGTGGCGGATCGGTCCAAGTAAATACGCAAAGCCCTGACGGGGCAGATAGCCCTCTGAGCGCCGATGTCCTGTGAGGTTGACGGCTCTGAAGACAAGGCGAGCAGAGAAACTACTTGCGCTTTAAATGGAGTAGAGAGCGATTTTGGCACGAAGCCAGGTCTCGGCCGGAGAGTAACACTGCAGTCTCCGGGCCCGAAACGAATACAATCGTCACTCACTGAGAACGCATGCAAGTCCCCAATGCGCTTAGCCGATGCCAGTGCGAGAAGCAGCGCCGTCTTCTGTGAAAGCTCCTTAATCGCGACCGATTCCAAGGGCTCGAACGGCGGCAGAGAGAGAGCTCTCAGAACCAACGCCAAATCCCACGGCGGAACCGATGGGGGGCGTGGGGGGTGTAATCTCCTCGCACCTCTGAGAAATCTGACCATTAGTGGATGCCTCCCGATCGATTGCCCGTCGTCCGGTGAACGAAACGAGGCGACAGCGGCCACATAGACCTTTAGAGTAGACGGAACACTCCCGTCATCCAGCCGGAGCTGTAAAAACTGTAACACATCTGACACGGGACAGCTCACCGGGTCGATATTGTGCTCGTTGCACCATTTCACGAACACTCCCCATTTCAGGGAATAAAGGCGTCTCGTGGAAGGTGCACGAGACTCCGCGAGAGTCTCCAGCACACTAGAAGGTAGTGCGAGCTCCTCTAAGGCCCCTGAAGCGGCCACGCGTGCAGGCTCCACAGCTCGGGGCTGGGATGCCATATCTCGCCGCTCGCTTGAGACAGTAGATTCTTGCTGACGGGAATCCGCCACGGGGGGGCTGCCAGCAACTCTCGTAGGTCCGGGAACCAAGGCTGATTCGGCCAGTTCGGGGCGACTAGGATCACCGATGCTCTTTCCTCTCTTATTTTGCATAGGACTAAAGGCAGAATTTTTACCGGAGGAAACGCGTACAACCTGGCTCTCGGCCAACGCGATGTCAGAGCGTCCCCCGCTAGAGGGGCGTGCGACAGGGAGAAAAACAGCGGGCAGTGCGCGTTCTCGCTCGTCGCAAACAGATCCACTTCTGCCCTCCAGAAGCGATCCCAGATCATTTGCACCACCTTTCAGTGAAGCCTCCACTCTCCGTGAGGAATCCCGTTCCTCGAAAGCATGTCCGCTCCGCGGTCTAGTTTTACACCCGGGATGTGCGAAGCTCTGATGGAGAGGAGATGTTGATCTGCCCACAGCAGGAGGCTCGTTGACAGCTCGAACAGGGCCCTGGAGCGCACGCCGCCTTGGCGATTTATGTATGAAACCACGGACATGTTGTCGGTGCGAATCAACACATGCTGCTGTTCTATTTGCGGCAGGAAAGCCCTTAGGGCCAAACATACCGCTTTCAGCTCCAGGCGGTTGATATGCCACTCGCTCTGTGACTCCGACCATAGACCGGAAGTCGGAACGCCCTCGCATGTTGCACCCCAACCTGAGCTCGACGCGTCTGTCGTCACTACGGTGCGTGTCGTCACCAGCCCAAGGGGAACCCCCTGGCTGAACATGTCCTGATTGGACCATGGTTCCAGAGCGCTGATGCAGCTGCGGGAGATCGTGATGCGCATGCGCCCCGCTGTCCACGCTCTCCACGCTCTCCACGGGTCTTCAGCCACAACTGCAGTGGACGCATTCGCAGCAGACCAAGGTGGCACACTGAAGATGCTGACGCCATAAGACCGAGTAGCCTCTGAAAATCCCTCAGGGGAACAGACCGGTCCTGTCTGAAGCCACGCAGAGCCGAAGAGATGGTCTCTATGCGTTCCAGGGGGAGGCGGGCTCGCATCGCCACTGAGTCGAAGCACACACCTAGATATGTCATATACTGACTCGGGGTGAGCATGCTCTTCTGCATGTTCACTCGCAGGCCCAGTGACTCCAGATGATGAAGCAGCATGTCTGTATGTCTGATTAGCACCTCCCTTGTATGAGCTAGAATCAGCCAATCGTCCAGATAGTTTAGAATGCGCACTCCGCTCGCTCTGAGGGGGGAAAGTGCTGCATCCACACATTTTGAGAACGTGCGCGGTGTTAAAAGTGCAACAGAGTGGGTTTCGAACCCGGGTCTCTCGCGTGAAAGGTATACGCAGTGTCCGCTATACCACAGCACACCCAATGCCAGCCCGAACGGGAGCACGGCATACTGGTATGCTGAGCCCTCGAACGCGAATCTCAGGAAACGCCTGTGGCGTGGCGCAATCTGAATATGAAAATACGCATCTTTCAGATCTACGGACGCTAGCCAGTCCCCGGGACATACCTGTGCCAGTATCTGCCTCAGCGTTGCCATCTTGAACGCGCGTTTGTGGAGCGCGCGGTTGATGGGTCTCAGATCCAGAATCGGACGGAGCCCCCCATCTTTCTTGGGCACCACGAAATAGCGGCTGTAGAATCCGCTCTCTAGCTCGCTCGGAGGGACGCGCTCTATCGCTCCTTTCGCGAGCAGACTGTGAACTTCCTGTCTCAGAACAGGTGCGCTTTGAGGGAGCGCCAGAGACGGGACCACACCAGTGAAACGGGGCGGTCTGCGTCTGAACTGAAGAGAATAACCGTGCTGAATTATTCCCAGCAACCAACCTGAGATGCCTGGAATGGCCCTCCAAGCTTCCAGGAAATGATGAAGCGGAGGGTAGGCTGCACGCTGCTCGACGAGTGTCGGGAGCGGCGGGGAAATGTCGGCTACTATTGAGGGAGCAAGTGCATACTGTGGCTCCGCGCCGCTCTGGGGCAGGGCAAGCGACACAACACTGACAGAATGAGGAAGAGACAACTCTTTTTGTGAACAAGCATTTGTTTTTATTATTGCATCCACACAAACCGGGTTTAACACACACACATTGCAATCGTCGCCCATACGAACAGAGGGGACATAACGCACAACATGGTGTTTTGGGGGCGGCCCACCCGCGAGCTCTCTCTTCCTCTTGACGGGACCGTCAGGAAGATGGCTTGCCTGCGGGAGGCTGTGCGCCGTCACGACGGGGGCCCCCCCTGGGCGCGTGACGCCTCTTCCCGGGTCCCGCCCATTGCTTGCGTCGGACATCCGGTTCCGGGCGAGAAGCCGCCGGAACTGCAGCCGCCGATTGCTGTGTCACCGGTCTGTGGGGGAGGCGCGGCGCCGACGCCGACCGCGCCCTTGAGGGCTGCTGGTACGCGCGCCTCGGCATCACGTGGCTCATCGCTTTCGCGCGCTTTTGCGCCTCGGAAAATTTTTCCATAACCGACTCGACTGCGCCATCAAAAAGGCCGGCGGCTGCAATTGGTGCGTTGAGGAGCATTTTCCGGTCTGAGTCCCTCGGGTCCGCCAGAGTTAGCCACAGGTGCTGGCGGCTGGACTGGAGGAACCAGGAGTCCAGCTTACTTCTCGCGGGCTCCTGTGGAGCACTCCAGTCCAGGTCCAGCTCTCTAACTGCCCTCTCGAGGACCCTGACTAGCTCCTGCCGGAGGTCTAGAGGGCCCTCTGTGTCGAGGCACTCCGACGCCGCCCAGTCCCTGTCTGATGCAGCGAGGGATACCGAGTCCACGTCTCTGTCATCCTCGACCGGGAGGAAGTCCGCGAAGAGAACTGGTGATTGGGGAGACGGCAGAGGACGGCATGCTGCGTCGTCACCGTCACCCCGCGAGTGTGTGGGGGGGACCGCCAGCGGCTCGACGGCGGCAGCGGACCCCTTCCCCGCGATACTGCGCGCTATGTCCCTCCTGGATCTCAGCGCGCGCCCCGGCAGATCCCCGCAGTGCGCGCAGGAGGACTCCAGCAGGGCATCCTCGGCGTGGGCCAGACCCAGACAGACGACGCAGCACGCGTGAGTATCCGGCGGGTCAATGGGACCCGCGCAACTTACCTTACATTTAGTTCCTGTTGATTCCATAACTGTTCATAAGTCCGTGTGAAGGAAATAATCTGACGCAAGTGCCGCGCTTATGCTATTTATACTGTCTGACAGCCAGAGCGCATCGCGCGACAATTGGCCAGTTGTCAACTGGCGTTATCCTATAAGGTTTCAGAAATTTACGTGAAGGGGAGGTCCTCCCAAATGCATCTTTTCCATGCACCGTCTCGTTCCCGCCCTCGAAAGGGAACTTCCCTTTCTCATTAAGATTCGATCGCCTCATGTTTGCGCGTCGGCCTTCCTTTTCCCGCCGTTTCCCGGCGGGGATTGATCGCTCAGGGACTCCGAAGTCATTTCCTCACGGATCAGGAGCTAAACCCAATCCTGAAGCAGCTCGTCATGAGCGTGTGCGTTTTAAAGAAGAAAAACGATCACGCTCAATCGTAGCGAAGATTAGCACCGCTAGCATTCACTTGTTCTCATTCTCTTCACTGTCCCAATAAGTTTGACTCGTTCATGGTCTTAAAGTGAAGCATCACATTTCAAAATCTCACTGTTTTGAAGGGTTTAAAACGGTGGGGAAAAGCCTGAAAACATCCAAAAGACTCTCATTTCGTTTCCCAGACCGACTTTCTGCAAGAACAGCTCAAACTCTCTTCGTCTGTTCGCTTTGTTCTGCTAATGTTTGATCAGAACGTTCCTGATCGCTGGGTTTCACGGGAAGTTGGTGCTTGAGGCCGAAACATATCAATAAAATACTGATATGAACAGATGGGGAAAACAAAGAGAAGAGAAACTCAATCAATCGGAGGACAAACGAGATGGAAAAGCATCTTCACGCTTCTCTTCATCTCTGGCAGAAACAGAGGTTTGCGTGAGAGTGTTTCATCGCAGCAGATCCTCACACTTCATCATGTGATCAAGGAGATCAATTAGTGTCCGGCGATCAGAGAGACAATTAACCGCTGCCGTTTCCGTCGGCCATCAACCTCAGATGAACATGTTATGTGTTTAATCATCTTCATCTTCATCATCAGCATCATCTGCTGTCTGTTATCCTGCTCCAGTAATGCGATTGTCAAATATAATTCTGATTATTTGGTTTGGTTATAATCACACACACAGTATTGCATGTTACCAGCCATTGTTTTAATCGACTTGCATCAGATAAAAAATACATTTTAATGCACGGACTGGACACTATAAGAAATGGACCAGTGTTTTCATGCCTGAGTATTGCGATTATATACGCTATATAGATCAATGTGAATATGATTATGAGTATAATCGCATTAGTTTGATGAAATCCATGGAATAAATTACACTTTATTAAATATTCACATAGAAAACAGCTGTTTTACATTGATATAATATTACACTGTTTTACTGTATTTATCATCTAATAAATTCAGCTTTAATCACAGGAATAAATTACACTTTACTATATATTCACACAGAAAACAGCTGTTTTACACTGATATAATAGTACACTATTTTACTGTATTTATCATCTAATACATTCAACTTTAATCACAGGAATAAATGACACTTTACTATATATTCACATAGAAAACGGCTTGTGGCGAGGGGTGCGTGGTTCAGCGAGGTTGGCAACGGGAGAGAGAGTCGGAAGACAAGCGCGGCGTAAGTGGGTCAAGTGCAAAATAACAAACACCTGTGTGCATAGGCGGAGTTTCACTTTTGTGCTTGGGGGGGCACCAGACCACGAGCTCAGTTTTTTTTATATCATATATATATATATATATATATATATATATATATATATATATATATATATATATATATATATATATATATATATCATTCATTTTACATATAAAATACATTTACAATGAACAATGACTTTATACCAGTGTTTCCCAATTATTTTATGTCACGCCCCCCTAGGAAGAGGTAAACATTTCTCTGCAAAAACTTTCGCCTTATTGTTTCCATGGTAACGCGTCATGCTTATCACCTGACATACCGCAGTCACAAAAAGCGCTGTATAATAGATAATTCAAAATAGTCACCAACTTGTTGGCTCAACTTGTTGAAACCGAAAAGAAATCTTATGTGGTTGAAAACACTGAGTTGTTGTGATAAACGACAAGCTCAGAGCCCGTCTTTTTTTTTTTTGGCTCAGTGCCAGATATCGCGTGAAAACACGTGTGAATTTAGTGGTTGATCACGTGACACATGAACACCGGCGTGATCGTAGGTCACGTCAAAGGATGAGGGGATGATTATCTGAACTTCTGCTCTTGTTCAGTGCAAAACCTACTCCCTGGCAAAAAAAGCATGTACCCCAGGGTAACGTGCGCCCCACTATTTGAGAACCACTGCTTTATACAAAGAATAGCGAATAGAACAGACTCTTTGTAGTTTTTGCATCGGCAGTGATAGGGTTAACAAGGGGAGTTCAGAAGTGCAGCAAAAAGTGTGTTAGACGGGTGCGCTTGTTACAGTGTGTTGTTCTTCGTTCCGATTAAAGTTCATAAACAGAGCCTCCCTTGACCCGTCATAGAACTACTTCAGACATTACAATATCTTACCTAATGCAGAAGAAGCCGCCTCTTTTTCCGAGATGCGTAGATGTCCACTGTCTTCTCTTCTGATAGATTTGACACTTTTATTAGTGGATTTATTAAAAAAACGACGAATGTCCATTTTGTTTATTCAGCGCGTAAAACAGAACGAGAAGAGCGTCCACTCACGTACCGCGATACTTTGAGATTCGCAAATCGCGGGAGAATGTAATAAAGCTACAGTAATAACAAATTAATTAGCCACATCTTACTCATTCTATACACAGAACTAATAAGATAAAACAAATAAAACGAGAAAATATGAATTCTGTAATAACAAAAAAACATATTCAAAGCACAAGGCAGGCATTAATTGGCTCTGGTCTGGGGGGGCAGTGCCCCCCCCAGCCCCCCCCAAACTCCGCCTATGCCTGTGTGTCGTTGCAGAAGCGGGCGGGAGGAGACCGGATATAAGCCACCAGGTAGTGGAGGACGGAGAGAGAGAGCGTCTGAGACTCGTGAGCCCGGGAGAAGTCGCGGCCAGCCGGGAGAGAAACTCTAAACGCCTGTCGTGGGATACTGAGCACCGAACGAGCGCCCCATTTGTTTGTTTATGTTTGGTTTCACTTTGAGTTAATAAAGCCTCACGAGTCTCAGCTTCAGCCGACCCTGTCTTCTTCCTTCCTACCTGAACAAACCTTGTTACTCGGCTGTTTTACACTGATATAAGATTACACTGTATTTATCATATAATAAATGCAGCTTTGCTGAGCAGACGAGACCTACAAATAATTGTTTTAATCTTACCGATCTCAAACGTTTAAAGAATGTAAAAACAGCTTAATTAGTAGTCAGAGTACAGAAGGATGTCTGCAGATGTAGGAATTTAAGTCCTGCTCATGTCACTTCCTGTTTCTCCGTCATTTCCTTTCCTCATCCAACAACAGAAGTGATGAACAAATTTTTTTTTTTTTTTGTGAAAGGAGTAAAACCAAACGCTGTGTTGTTTCAGTCTCTCACGTCTATGCGTGTGACTCTCGAGATCTAGCCTTTAAGAAGGTCACATTTGGCCCTGTTTCTGCTGTTTTGTGTGGATGTGAGCAGACGGCGGTGCAAGGCATGCTGGCAAAGTGACGTCAGATGTCATCAGGACAGACGACAGGAACGTCTCTAAGCTGATGAGATGCTTTCAGAATTAAAAGCGGAAGCAAAACGTCAAAGAAAACAAAATCAAACCGAGAATGATCTATTGATCTCATAATGAACAGTCAATACATTTTTATTGTTTAACCCTGGAAATTATGACATTTGGACATTTGTACAATTACACTAAAAGACTTTTGCTGGATAAATAACTATCAATCACACAGAAGGACTGCAGAAGATTGTGAGTGAAACAGCGTTTTCATCATCACTGGAATCAATAACATCTGAGCAGCAAGTGATTTCCAATAATTTTCTCGATTTGTTGAAGAACATCTTTTTAAATGCAACTGAAAAACGTCAATATTGAGGCAGGAGGAAGAGACGGATGTAGAGAAACAGATACCGGTAATAATGACTCTGCACAGCGGTGACCTTTGACCCTTATATATGACCCCTGAGTTCCTGCTCTTCCACTCGACCCTCATTAGTGCTTGTGGCTGCTAGTTCTACTTCTCTCTCTCGTCTATATTATCTTACTCACTTCTTTCTCAGTAAAGTGCAGGGCTGTTTTATACGAATTTTAAATGAATCAAACAATATTGGATCCGCACATTTATAGGCCTTTAAATGATGAACATGATCTGAAAAACAAGTGAGTTTGTTACTTCCGGATTCCGCTTCTTTCAGCTGTTATCGTCTGGTTCTGCTGGATCATGCGGTTCAGGAAACAAATCTGATCCCACGATCAGACAGTTTGAGTCTCTATCGGATGTTCCTGACTTTGAGACCTCAGAGAACGACCTTCAAAATCAGGCGTGGAGAAACAGTCCTGAACGACAGCGGCATAATTCAATGTTCACGGCTATCAGAGCGGCAGAGCATAATGGAGTAAATGTGCATATG
The DNA here is from genome assembly GCA_037043235.1 of Rhodeus uyekii. NCBI lineage: Eukaryota > Metazoa > Chordata > Actinopteri > Cypriniformes > Acheilognathidae > Rhodeus > Rhodeus uyekii. Next base: position 723,697 of record JAWRVZ010000205.1, read on the forward strand.
GAGCGTTTAGAATTAATACGTTGCTTGTGTGTTGTTTCAGTGTTTCTCCAACATACATTAATCACATGCTAACGAGTGACACTGCAAAAATATTGCATATGATGCTAATGTATATACATATAAAAATGGCAACACTTTAGTTTAGGGATCAATTCTTGCAATAAACTAGTTGCTTATTATCATGCATATTTCTAGAATATTGTCTGTTTATTAGTAATTATAAAGCACATATTAATAGCCATATTGTAAATTCCAAATCCTGTCTGATATCTAACCGCATCTAAACTACCTTACTCACTATTAAGAAGCAGTAGGCTAATTAGGATTTTATTGCGGTAAAATGTAGTTAATAGTGAGATTTTGACCCTAAATAAATAAATAAATAAATGTAAACAAAAGCAAGATTTAACATAAATTAACATGTTGCTAGGAAGATTTAACATGAATTAGCAAGTTTGCAAGCATGATTTAGCATTAATTAGCATGATTCAACATGAACTAGCATGACCTAACAAACTTAACATTAACTAGCATGATTTAGCATTAACTAACAGGATTTAGCATTAACTAGCATGATTTAGCATTATTTAGGATTAACTAAGATGATTTAGTATTAACTAGCTTGATGTAGCATGTTGCTAGCATGTCCTAGGCTTTGTCAGTAATAGATAGGCTACATAGTAGATTAAGCTTAAATACTCTTATTAGATAAAGAGTTTTTACCCCCTCAATGAAAGCGTATGAAACTTTTATGATTTTAGTCTTCATTTTTTTGGAAACCCATACGTCGGATCAGTTTGATTTAGCAACACGAGGCAGAACAGGTCGAGTTTAGTGTTTGTAGCTTTAAAGCTCAAGGAGTTCATACCATAGCTGTAAAATTAGGAACAGAATAATAATAATAATAATAATAATAATAATAATAATAATAAGTTTATATAGTAGATCAGTAAGTTGCTCTCAAGTAAACTTAATTAAATTAAAACGATATTATGTGCTTCGGTCAAACACATTTAAAACAGGTTTGATATGATGAATAAATCACACGATGGGATTTGCACTAGCGGTGCGATATGAACCATAACTCTCCGTGTCACTGTGTTTGTCTCATGTTAAATGTGCGGGACGTTCCCTAGGATAACTGTCCTCCCGCAGGAGAACGGCCAGCATGATAAGGGCATTATTCAGGGATGAGCGTCTCCGCTAAACATTCACAGCGAGACGAGAGACACAACGGAGCCGGAATCCGCTGCAACGACGGACATCCGAGGAAAGCGGATGATTTCCAGCGCAGCAGAAACACTCTCAGTCAGAACGAATGCACCTGTGCTGGAGTTTACAGAGAGTTCACGCAAACACGCGTGTAATCCCTGCATATTGTCATGACATGATAAACATCGACGATGCAAAGATGTGCAACACTCACATTTTACATTTACATTCACGCTGTTATCAAGAAACACATCAACATTCTAATCAGTTCTTGCTTTCCCTGGGAATCAAACCCATGACCTTGATGTTGCAAGCACTGCTCTCTTGAGAGTTTGAGCTAATCTTGTTTTTTCCCCTTCTAAGATAAATTAACGAGCCTAGAACTAAAATAAAGATTATTTTGCTTGATTTGAGAGAATATATACCTTGAATATTCTTACTTAGAAAACTTTTTTTTAAATGAATGATGTTTTCAAAGTGACAGTATATTTTCTCTCAGTTCATTCTGACATTTCAAGACATATTTTCTTATTTTAAGAGCAAAATGATTCTTATTTTTAGAAAACAATGTTTCTGCCACAAAGAGTTTTATAATATTATGTTCCAATGAACTTTACATTTATTTAAAACAAAACCACTAATTAAAACATGCTTGATTTGAGGATTTCTGCATTGGTTTCATCATTTGTGCTGCTTCAATGTAGTTATAATTTCTACATTAGCGTTTTTCTTGTTTTAAGAACTTTAAAAAAAAGGTTTTATCTTGTTTTAAGATTTTATCAAGTAGAATTTTTTCTTTCCATTGGCAGGTTCATTCGCTTATTTTTAGTTTTTTGTTCTTAATTCAGGTTTTATTTTTCGGAATTTTGCATGTTGAGTTTTGCAGTGAAAAAGTTACATTGGTTGAAAGTGAAGTTCTATATCCCAGATAACAGGGAACGTTCTGTCAAGGTTATAAACAAACGTTCTTCCAGTAACGTTAATAGAACGTTCATTCAGAGCATCTGATCTTTACTAATTTCTTCAAACATTAGCATAAAAACATTATTTATACATGGTTCATGGGACTGTTTTTTTCTGAAACATGGGTATTGGACGTTTTTTGTTTCAGAACGTTCCCATAATGTTTGCAAAGTATAACGTTCACAAAACCAATAAAAAAAAAATTCTTTAAAAAAAAACTGTTCTTTGAACATCACAAATATCCAGTTTTTAGAAATTATTTAAGAGTTTTTCTTGGTTAATTGAACATTCCTTTTTATCATTCTTCAAAACAAGTATAGAAACATTTAAAAAAAACCATTTTATTTACATGAATAAATAACATTGAGAACATTCAGAAATAATAACTTAATGGGAACATTTTAAAGTATCCCATTTAAAATGAGCAATAAAGTCACTTATTTAAATGTCCTCGTGAGAAATAAACTTTTACAGAAACACTGATTTATCAGTTTGATTAAAAAAAAGTGTTAAATGAAACAAATGTTATTTTATAGGGAGAGTTTCACTCACAGGAGTTGCAGAAGGACACAGTGTTCGGATCCGCTGGGATTTTCAGCGTCAGTTTTCACATCTGATGTTCTTCCGGCACGTGGCATCATCAGCACAAAGCTGGCACAGATGTTGGCATCTGCTCCTCGACTCACACAGGTGTGGGCAAACGGCACAGAACTGCTCGCCATCTGCGGCCGACACACTGAAAGAAGAGGAAAACACAACAAAACACAAATGATCCCATGAAAAATGATCTGCCAGCTGCCAGAGAAATTCTTTAAACAAGACAAAAAAACTTCTTTAAAAAGTTCTTAAATTATCAGTTATTATAACTAGATTCAAGCAGCACAAATAATGAAATCAATGCAGAAATAGTCAAATCAAGCATGATTTCCTTCAATTTGTGGTTGGTTTTTAATAAATGTAAAGTTCATTGGAACATATTGTAAAACTCTTTGTGTCAGAAACATTGTTTTCTAAAAATAAGAATTATTTTGCTCGTAAAATAAGAAAATAAGTCTTAATTTCTGATTTCAACAGAGAAAATATACAGTCACTATAAAAACATCATTCGTTTAAAGAAAATGTTTTCTAAGTAAGAACATTCAAGGTACCGGTATATTTTCTCAAAACAAGCAAAATAATCTTTCACTTTGAGTTCTAGGAGAGTTCATTATTCTTATAAGAGAAAAAAAGTTGTATTGCCTGGTCTCAAGAATTTTTGACTCTACCCTGGGAAAACTCCTGTCAATTTCTTTGCAAAGATACAGCAAGAATGCAAATATTTCTAGAACAACCTGCACATTTATTACACATACAAAAAAGTGATATTTTAAGCCAGTAAGTGCAAAACACCATCATTGTAACAAAATAATGCAAGAAACATGTAAATAAAAGTTTGAGAATCATAATCGCTAAAATACAGAGGGGAATTCTGGGAATGTCAGTTTAATGCTTTTCACTGCGCAATTGGTTCTATTTTACTTTTTAAAAAAAATGGTACATCAACAAGATTTTTTAAAAAGCATTTCCATCACGTAATGTCATTTCTGAAAACTCAAAATACCAAGTTTTAACACTAACATTCTCATAACCAATAAAAAAAAGTTTTAAAGTCGAGTTGAAGCAGTCAATCCAGTTTACATTATTTTGTTAACCCATTTACTCTATTAAAATATTTATATAGCAAATATGACTAATAACTTTCCTGTATCTATGTGCAAACCCTGTGATGTCACATTTGATGAGCATTTTTACAGTTAAAATGACAATCATTTTTTACTGTGTATGAGTTCTTACTGAAGTCAATCATGTTTCTGATGTCATGCACATCAGAGTATGGAAGCAAAATTGGGCTTTGAATGTTGTTTGTTGTTTGTTTAATAGAAATGAACCTCAAAGCGTTTAATTTTGTGGCTCATTTCAAACTTTCAGCTGATTTTGCATGTTCACTTTTGTTTGAACATTTTGAATAAAACCAGCAGTTTCAACAAATCAGTTCCAGTAAGTTCATAGAGAATCAGGGTTTCACACTCACAGTCATTCAAACGCACAAAGACAAAGACTATAGACTGAAATAAGTCTTTGTTCCTTCACAATGGCACATCATTGTAATCAGTGGATCATTTGCCGAAATTAAGGCCTTATTTTACAGACAACAGCCTCTTTTGTGATTATTTTAAGAGGAAATTCACTGCTGAAGACGTGGCGATTTTGTGAATGTAAAACATTTGTTTCAGCATAAAATTGCATCGCTCAAAATGCTGTGAGTTTTTAAAAATGCAACAAATACAACTACACAATGCTTAATATTCATAAAACAGTTACAAATCACACTCGAACTAAACCTAAATACACACACACACACACACACACACACCAGTTTTAGATTAAGATCTTAAAAGACTGGAAAAGAAAAAAACTGGATACTATTCCAGAATCTACTATATGAATCTACTATACCCACAACAACATGAAACAACCCTAACCCTAACTAACACTGTAATTGTAATTCATGCAATATCATAATACAAACATACATGCAACTAAATACACTGCGCTTGTGCAAATTCAGAGCCTTCTTTCCTGGAACGGTAAGCTTTACACATTAATATGATGTTCAATTTAAATCTAGGCAAAAAACCTCTCTCTTCAACCTGGCATAACACCTGTACTCGTTACATCATAAGAAGAATGGCATCTAGGCTGATTAGTCTCTGTTTATCCTGAGGTTACTATAGTCAGCCGGATCCAGATCAGATAAAAGACCTGAAAGCTATTTTAGTATTCTGAAATTCCATAAAGTAGGTTATCTTACCGTCAAACTTTTACGAAACTCTTGGTCGATAAATCCAAACCTTGCTTGAATCCAGAAATGTTGATTCCAAAAAAGCATCCGGGAGAAAGTTCATCAAACCCAGATTATTTTCAGGATTAACACAAAACACTCAGAGCATAAATCTTGATAAATATTCACAGTGATTAAAAAAGTTTAACAAAAAGTCTCAAATGATACTATTCTGTTGACCAACTTGTTGAACTGGCTGTTTAACCCACTGAGGAATCCGTTGACCAGCTTCCTCAACAGATTGGTTATTACTATAACAGGAGAATGTGTGCTATAAATATAATTACAGGTGTCTCTTACTATAAAGAGCATTTACAGGAGAATATGTCCTATAAATATAGTTTACAGATGTCTCTACTATAAACAGAAATTTACAGGTAGATGTATACAATAATATTTTAGGCTGAGGTAAGCAGTAGATTTAAGGTAGTGCAGTCTGAAAGGTGTAAAAGTGCAGTGGAAAGTGTTATCTTACAGTGGAAAGTGCATATTACAGTTAAAAGTGTGGTGCAAAATGCATATTTAAACAGTTGTTACTGTAATGAACAGTCAGCAGTACAAAAGACATTCCAATGGTGCAAATAAATGCAGAGTGAGGCAGATGGGGGGGGGGGGGGGGTGAGAGAAGAGTCTATGAGGATAGTGGGATGGTCGATGGGGGGGGGGGGGTGCGAGGAGTCTATGAGAGGAGTGGGATGGTGGGTGGTGGGAGGGGGGTGAGAGAAGAGTCTATGAGGGGACTTGGATGGTGGGGGGGGAGAGGAGAGTCTATGAGGGGAGTGGAGTCAACAAGGGTGAGAGTTCAATAAAGAAACATCTCTGGGGGAAAAACGGTTCTTTAGTCTGCTGGTTCTAATCTGGAGGCACCTGAAACGCCTGCCGGAGGGAAGGAGGGAGAACAGTCTGTGGGCTGGGTGAGAGGAGTCCTTAAGGATGCTGCGAGCTTGACGCAGACAGCGTTTCCTCTGGTGGTTCTCGATGGCAGGAAGTGGAGTCCCTTTGATGTGCTGGGCAGTTTTTCACCCGCTGCACGCCTTGCGCTCTGCAACAGAGCAGCACCCATACCACACTGTGACACAGTTCGTCAGGATGTTTTCTGTTGCGCAGCGGTTGAAGTTCACCAGGATAGCCGAGGAGAGCTAATTCTTCCTCAGTGTCCTCAGGAAGAAGAGGTGCTAGTGAACCTTCTTGATCAGCCTGGAGGTGTTGGTTGTCCAGGTCATGTCCGCTGAGATATGGATCCCCAGGAACTTGAAACTGGAGACACGCTCATCGACCATTCCATTGATGTGGATGGGGTCGTGTGTGCCTCTTGACTCTTTCCTAAAGTCCACGATGAGCTCCTTCATTTTGGTGGTGTTGAGGAGCAGGTTATTTTCAGTGCACCATGTGGCCAGATGCTGGATCTCTTCCCTGTAGGCAGTCTCATCATTGTTGCTGATGAGAACAATCGTCGTAGTGTCATCTGCAAACTTGATGATGGCATTAGATCCAAACACAGGCTTGCAGTCTGAGGTGAAGAGGGAGCAGAGAAACGGGCTTAGCACACAGCCCTGTGGTACACCAGAGTGATGGATGTGGATGCAGATCGAACATTCTGGGGTCTGTTGGTCAGGAAGTCCAGAATCCACTTCCAGAGTGAGGTATTGATACCCAAGTCTCCAAGTTTGGCTATTAACTTAGTCGGGATGATAGTGTTGAATGCAGAGCTGAACTCAACAAACAGCATCCGTGCATACATGTTCTTATTGTTCATATGTGTGAGCACAGAGTGCAGTGCCATGGCAACAGCATCATCTGTGCCCCTATTGTTGCGGTAATCCTATTGCAGCATCCTTTGTGCTCCTGTTGCTGGACACTAAATTCAAGCAGATATATAAAGTGTTATGTTAAAAAAAATGTGTTGCTGAACCAGCTGTTTAACCCACTGAGGAAACTAGGGACTAACAGCTGGCTCAACTGGCTATTGAAACTGCTGGAACATCAGAGTTTGAGGATTCTGGAGCAAATCATGCCACTGTGGAACAGCATAACAAAACCACACAGACAGTAGTAGCAAATTGAACAGCACACCATCTCCCTGCCATTTCTGAACTATTAATCTCATTTTAGAGCTGCTGCCCTTTGGTCCTTTTGTACACTACAGACTTTACCTAATTAATTATGATCCCTCCCTCTTCATTAACAGTCATGATTCTCCAGACTTGCATGGATGGGAGTTTGAGCAACTGGGTGATTCTATTGGTTCATCAGATTAAATGTTCTTTTTTTCCACCCTTACTGAATGTTCATTAAAGTAAATTTTGTCTTATTACAATTGTATGTCACAAATATTTTGGTAACTGATGCTTGTGATCATTTAATTCTTAATAAAAAAATAATGATACTATTTTATAGGACTTATACACACCCCCTTCTTCCTAGAGAAGAAAAATAATACAAGATGGAAGTGGGTGTGCTATAGAGGTTAAAAGGTGACTGTTATTCTCTTATTAATTTGATACATTTCATCATTTCTGTCAGACCATGAACATGTCCAATTTTGATAGTCCTGTGGTGTGACTGATCTAGTTTGGAAAAAAAGAAGAAAAATATTTAACACCGGGGAGTGTTTTACACATTTTACACAATATTTCCACTGGAGTGAGTGAGATGGCACACGCAAAAGAATATAATCAAAACAGCTGTCGAAAAAAAATATATGCAGAATTTTAATGATCATTCTTTAAGAATACTTGTTAAACTTAAAGCATACCTGATTTGTATTTAAAAAGCATAAAAATATTTAAATATTTGAATTTTATAGTAATGTCATGTCACACCGCAGGACATAATTTGCCTGGCGCTGTGGAAAAAAAGCATAAATTACATGGGGAAAAAAATCTAACCTCTAACACAGGGGTGTCAAACTCATTTTGGTCGGGGGAACGCATACTGCTTAATCAGATGTCAAGGGGGCCAGACCACAAAACACATAGCAAAATTACATATAACTAACAATAAGTCCACTTTTTTGTGGACTATATTATATTAGTGCATTATATTATAAATGATATTAAGTTATAAAAATCTTTAAATTAAATGAATTGTCCTTTTACAAAAAATATTATGAACAACCTACCAAAAACACCATTACTTAGTTTAACATTTATTTAAGTGCATTATGCATAAAAAAAGTGTCTATTATTTTACAATGATGCAAAGCATTTAGTCACAGTTTTGTGGAACTTAAAAACACTGTCCTGCATGTTAACAAAAATCAAATATACATTTTTTAAAATTCATTTTCCGACTCTGGGAAGCAATTCTGAACATGAATTTACTTCACACACTAAAAATCTTAAGTGGCAGCTGTTTACATTTTTTTTTTGTAAAATTTGCAAGTTAATGCAAAAGTATGTGTGTTTTTTTTTATGTAAACAAAATAATTATCAATTTGCGAAAACTGCAATTTGCAATTAGAGTTCACTAAAGACCTGAAATCGTTTCTCAAACTCCTCAGCAACTCTGAAATGTTCTCTTTGTACTGTCTGTGGTCAGGATGAACCCTTCTGTGCGGAGCTGCAGCATCACTGGCCTCTCCGGGTGAAAACAGATCGCTGTTTCTTCAGACCCACCAACATTTCATTTACCTTCTGTATTCTCAGTTCTCCGTGCAAGCTGGTGTATTTCACGCCATGCTGAGTTTCATGTAGTTATGGAGTTTGTTCAAATGGCCACAGATCGCGTAATTTCAGATGGCTGGGTGGCATTCAGGTGACCCTGAAGCTCAGAGCTGCCATCTGCTTTTAGCTCCACCGAAAATGAAAATAATTTTTCATACTGCAGATTTATCTCCCAGGCCGGACTGAACCCCCTGGCGGGCCGGATCCAGCCCGAGGGCCGTACGTTTGACATCCCTGCTCTAACAGTTTCAAAAACAACAGCATTTGAACTTTACAAATGCATACAATTCAAGCAATTTAGAGCTTAAAAAAAAAATGCGGTGTCACCCTTATTTGTCAACTGTCCATAAAAGATTTTAGTCATGGCACACCTTTATTATTTAAGGCAAAGTTACTAAGAGCATGAAGATGCAAGCTCTTCTAGAAGTTACTTTGGCTGTTCTTGCATTGCAACATATGTGCGGCACCAGATTAAGCAAACGTCAATCTACTCTTCAATAAACACTACTAGAACTAGCCTAAAAAGGTTGACCCATCAAAGTGATATTTAAATCCAGGTTACAGTATTTTTTTCCAGATATAATGCCGCTGGAAAAGGTCCATGAAAGGTCCTATGGTTTAAAAGGGTTACAAAGAAACCTTAGACTTCCAAAGTAGCTAAAGCATGTTCTTCAATATGGGTTTTGTTTGTCCCACCATAGTCAAATTCAAGCAGACCGAAGCTGAAACAACCTTAATTTGAGATCACATGGAACGTTACAAATGGGAGCACCAAACGAGCAGTCGGAGCTCTTTAAATAGTGCAGTCCAAAAAGCTTGATTAGGTAAATCTCAGGCAGAAGGAACAACATTGCTTATAAAGGTAAAACTAAAGCCTGGTTTAGTAGAGTGGCTCTACAAGTCAAGCTAAGAACATGTAAGATGGAGTCAATGCCAGTTGGAAGCCAATATCAAAGAGACACTAGTGCTGGTTATGTGGTTTATTAAAACGATTATATTCACACGACCAGGTTAACTTCTGCACTAGAAACCACAGTTTGCCCACTAGAGATGGTCTTGACGTCTCTTCCTGTAAAAGAAAGCAGTAGAAGTGTGAGGGGAGTTTAAATAAATTCTCCATTCCTGAAGTCAGCAAGCACTCACTTTTCCTAGCACAGCGTTGCTCACAGGAACCAGAAGAATGATGGCACACCTCTGTACTACAGTGGATAAAGAGCTAATAGGAGGGAAAAAAAGGGTGAAGAGTTCATTTTAACAAAAGGACTAATATCAAGGGTTCAGGCAAGGCTGTGAAGCATACAGTTTCCTGCAGAGGAACCAGTGATGCTGGATCCACAAATGTGAACATCTTTACAACAAAACGCTTGTAGTGGGTTGGGAATTGAAGACCAGACAATCCAGTCACTGGAACCAGTGTGGTCAGGTAACGGTCATCAAGGTAAGGGCATCTGAAAAGCAAAGAGGCAGTTAGAGAAGCTTTACAGAACACAAGGATAAAAGACTGGCCTTACTCACCCATCAACCAGAAGATCCCACTGGGGGAGACCGAGTGGACTGGGGGTTGATGTCGCCCAGCAACGTCTGAGCATCAGGACAAGGTTGGGGTCAGTCCTCTCCAAAATGTGCACCTCAACATACACAGGCTCCCGCAGGACGTTGGTGACCGGATAATCAGAGTCACTGTAGTAGGACATGTACGCCTCATCTCCTGAAGAATACCAGGGATTAATCAGAAACCACTGCAACATTAAGGTTTAAGGAAGTTTATGGCTTACTTGAAAAATTATTACCTTCAGGACAGCCTCTGGTGACACATTGACCCTTTGCCAGTCTAAGCTCCACTCTGAGAGGTCCTGGAGCAACTACTGGTAGGGGTTGATGCTCACCTGGCTGTTTAACCCACTGAAGAATCTGTTGACCAGCTTGTTGATCCGGCTGTTTAACCCATTGAGGAATCTGTTGACCAGCTTGTACCCCACCTTGTGGTTTCACCGATTTAGGAATCATTTGACCAGCTTGCTGATCCAGCAGTTTAACCCAATCAGGAATCTGTTGACCAGCTTGTAGCTCAACTGGCTGTTTAACCAAATGAGGATGCTGCTCACCAGCTTGTTGCTCAACTGGCCATTTAACCCATGGAGGAATCGGTTGACCAACTTGCTGATCTGGCAGTTTAACCCATTGAGGAAACTGCGTACCAGCTTGTTCCTCACCTTGCTGTTTAACCCACTGAGAAATCCGTTGACCAGATTGCTGATCCAGCTGCTTAACCCACTGAGGAATCCGTTGACCAGATTGCTGATCCGGCTGTTTAACCCACTGAGGAATCCGTTGACCAGCTTGTTGACCTGGCTGTGCAACCACTTGAGGAATCTGTTGACCAGCTTGCTGATCCGGCTGTGCAACCCATTGAGGAATCTGTTGACCAGCTTGCTGATCCAGCAGTTTAACCCAATCAGGAATCTGTTGACCAGCTTGTTGCTCAACTGGCTGTTTAACGCCATCAGGAATCTGTTGACCAAATTGCTGATCTGGCTGTTTAACCCATTGAGGAAACTGCTTACCAGCTTGTTCCTCACCTTGCCGTTCAACTGATTGAGGAATCATTTGACCAGCTTGTTCCTCACCTTGCCGTTCAACCGATTGAGGAATCATTTGACCAGCTTGTTCCTCACCTTGCCGTTCAACCGATTGAGGAATCATTTGACCAACTTGTTGATCCAGCGGTTTGTCCCATTGAGGAATCTGTTGACCAGCTTGCTGATCTGGCCATTTAACCCATTGAGGAATCTGTTGACCAGCTTGTTGATCTGGCTGTTTCAGCAAATCAGGAATCGGTTGACCAACTTGCTGATCTGGCAGTTTAACCCATTGAGGAAACTGCGTACCAGCTTGTTCCTCACCTTGCTGTTTAACCCACTGAGAAATCCGTTGACCAGATTGCTGATCCGGCCGTTTAACCCACTGAGGAATCCGTTGACCAGATTGCTGATCCGGCTGTTTAACCCACTGAGGAATCCGTTGACCAGATTGCTGATCCGGCTGTTTAACCCACTGAGGAATCTGTTGACCAGCTTGTTTCTCAACTGGCTGTTTAACCAATTGGGGATGCTGCTCACCAGCTTGTTGCTCAACAGGCCGTTTAACCCATTGAGGAATCTGTTGACCAGCTTGTTGATCTGGCTGTGCAACCCATTGAGGAATCTGTTGACCAGCTTGCTGATCCGGCTGTGCAACCCATTGAGGAATCTGTTGACCAGCTTGCTGATCTGGCTGTGTAACCCATTGAGGAATCTGTTGACCAGCTTGCTGATCCAGCAGTTTAACCCAATCAGGAATCTGTTGACCAGCTTGTTGATCTGGCTGTTTCACCCAATCAGGAATCCGTTGACCAGCTTGTTGCTCAACTGGCTGTTTAACGCCATCAGGAATCTGTTGACCAAATTGCTGATCTGGCTGTTTAACCCATTGAGGAAACTGCTTACCAGCTTGTTCCTCACTTTGCCGTTCAACCGATTGAGGAATCATTTGACCAACTTGTTGATCCAGCGGTTTGTCCCATTGAGGAATCTGTTGACCAGCTTGCTGATCTGGCCGTTTAACCCATTGAGGAACCTGTGGACCAGCTTGTTGATCCAGCTGTTTAACCCATTGAGGAACCTGTTGACCACCTTGCTGATCCGGCTGTTTAACCCATTGAGGAATCTGTTGACCAGCTTGTTTCTCAACTGGCTGTTTAACCAATTGGGGATGCTGCTCACCAGCTTGTTGCTCAACAGGCCGTTTAACCCATTGAGGAATCTGTTGACCAGCTTGTTGATCTGGCTGTTTCACCCAATCAGGAATCCGTTGACCAGCTTGTTGCTCAACTGGCTGTTTAACTCCTTCAGGAATCTGTTGACCAACTTGCTGATCTGGCTGTTTAACCCATTGAGGAATCTTTGGACCAGCTTGTTGATCCAGTGATTTATCCCATTGAGGAATCTGTTGACCAGCTTGCTGATCTGGCCGTTTTACCCATTGAGGATGCTGCTTACCAGCTTGTTCCTCACCTTGCCGTTTAACCGATTGAGGAATCATTTGACCAGCTTGTTGATCCAGTGGTTTATCCCATTGAGGAATCTGTTGACCAGCTTGCTGATCTGGCCGTTTTACCCATTGAGGATGCTGCTTACCAGCTTGTTGCTCAACTGGCTTTTTAACCCATTGAGGAATCTTTGGACCAGCTTGTTGCTGAAATGACTGTTTAACCCATTGAGGAACCTGTTGACCACCTTGCTGATCCGGCTGTTTAACCCATTGAGGAATCTGTTGACCAGCTTGTTTTTCAACTGGCTGTTTAACCAATTGGGGATGCTGCTCACAAGCTTGTTGCTCAACTGGCTGTTTAACCCATTGTTTAGCTTGCTGATCTGGCCGTTTTACCCAATCAGGAATCTGTTGACTAGCTTGTTGATCTGGCTGTTTAACCCATTCAAGAATCTGTTGACCAGTTTGTTGAGCCGGCAGTTTAACCCATTGAGGAATCTGTTGACCAGCTTGTTCCCCACCTTGCGGTTTCACAGATTTAGGAATCATTTGACCACCTTGTTGATCCATAAGTTTAACCCATTGAGGAATCTGTTGACCAGCTTGTAGCTCAACTGGCTGTTTAACCCACTGAGGAATCTGTTGACCAGCTTGTAGCTCAACTGGCTGTTTAACCCACTGAGGAATCTGTTGACCAGCTTGTAGCTCAACTGGCTGTTTAACCCATTGAGGAACCTGTGGACCAGCTTGTTGATCCAGCTGTTTAACCCATTGAGGAACCTGTTGACCACCTTGCTGATCCGGCTGTTTAACCCATTGAGGAATCTGTTGACCAGCTTGTTGATCTGACTGTTTCACCCAATCAGGAATCCGTTGACCAGCTTGTTGCTCAACTGGCTGTTTAACGCCTTCAGGAATCTGTTGACCAACTCGCTGATCTGGCCGTTTAACCCATTGAGGAAACTGCTTACCAGCTTGTTCCTCACCTTGCCGTTCAACCGATTGAGGAATCATTTGACCAGCTTGTTGATCCAGCGGTTTGTCCCATTGAGGAATCTGTTGACCAGCTTGCTGATCTGGCCGTTTAACCCATTGAGGAACCTGTGGACCAGCTTGTTGATCCAGCTGTTTAACCCATTGAGGAACCTGTTGACCACCTTGCTGATCCGGCTGTGCAACCCATTGAGGAATCTGTTGACCAGCTTGTTTCTCAACTGGCTGTTTAACCAATTGGGGATGCTGCTCACCAGCTTGTTGCTCAACTGGCTGTTTAACCCCTTGTTTAGCTTGCTGATCTGGCCGTTTAACCCATTCAAGAATCTGTTGACCAGTTTGTTGAGCCGGCAGTTTAACCCATTGAGGAATCTGTGGACCAGCTTGATGCTCAAATGACTGTTTAACCCATTGAGAAATATGTTGACCAGCTTGCTGATCCAGTTGTTTTATCCATTCAGGAATCTTTTGACCAGCTTGTTGTTCAACTGGCTGAGGAAGCGGTTCACTAGTTTGTTGCTGAACCACCTGTTTAAGCCACTGAGGAAACCGGGGACTAGCTGCTTGCTCAACTGGCTGTTGAAACTGCTGGAACATCAGAGTTTGAGGACTCTGGAGCAAATCATGCCACTGTGGAACAGCATAACAAACCCACACAGACCATAGTAGCAATTGAACAGCACACCATCTCCCTGCCATTTCTGAACCACTAACCTCACTGTAGAGGTGCTGCCCTTTGGCTCTTTTGTACACTACAGTATTTAACCAATTAATTATAATCCCTCCCTCTTCATTAACAGTCACGATTTTCCAGACTTGCATGGATGGGAGTTTGAGCAACTGGGTGATTCTATTGGTTCATCAGATTTTGTTTTTGTTTTTCCACCCTTATTGAACATTCATTAAAGTAAATTTTGTCTTGTTACATTGGTATGTCAGAAATACTTTGGTGACTGATTTAAAATGCTTAATTTAAAGTTATCCCCAATATGAATAAATTTCTATTCAAGATTTCAATGCTTGTGATCATTGAATTCTTAAAAAAAACCAATGAAACTATTTTATGGGGCTTATACAGAGCCCCAATAGACCATGGAGATGAAAATTATACAAGATGGGAGGAAAAATATATATATATTTTTTTGTTCTACGAGAAACGTAGTGACTGCTCCCCTTGTGCCACTCTGGACACTAAATTCAACCAGATATATAAAGTATTATTAAAAAAAGTGACTTTTTAACTCTTACTGCCAGTTTTTTAATGGCTGTAACTTCTAATTTCTTTTACCCACTACTTCATAAGCACCAGGCTATTTGAAATTTTTTAGCCTGAGTATAAGCTTCACAGAAATGAGGCACATAAAATTAAGAATGTTCTTTGTAGGATTTAATCTGTAAACCAGACAGAGCATTTCTTTTAGTGTTCCTGATACACTTTATACAGATGCTTTCAGTCATAGCATTCATTTTCTTAACTGAATGATTTCAATTAGAAAACACCTTTATTACTTAAGGCAAAGTTACTAGTTGCATGAAAATGCACACTCTTCTAGATCTTATTTTGGCTGTTCTTGCATTGCAACAAATGGGTGAAACCAGATTAAGCAAACAATCTACTCTTCAATAAACACTATTAGAACTGCCCAAAAAGTCTGTCCCACATAAGTGATATTTAAGTCCAGGTAATAATATTTTTTACAGATATAATGCTGCTGGAAAGGGTCACAAAGAAACCTTAAACTTCCATTTGTCCAACTTTAATCAAAAACCCAAGCAGACCAAATTTGAAAAAAAAAACTTAATTTGAGATCACATGGAACATTATGAATGGTAGCACCAAACAAGCAGTCAGAGCTCTTTAAATAGTGCCATCCAAAAAGCTTGGCTTGATTAAGTAAATCTCAGTCAGAAGGCACAACATTGCTTAAGAGGTCAAACTAAAGCCTGTTTTAATAGAATAGCTCTACAAGTCAAGCTAAGAACATGCAAGATGGAGTCAATGCCAGTCGGAAGCCAATACCAAAGGAGACACTAGTGATGGATTTGTTGTAGTTCATTAACACAGCTAAAGTCACATAACAAGGTTAACTTCTCCACTAGAAACAGTTTGTCCACTAGAGATGGTCTTGATGTTACTCCCCCTTCCTGTAAAAGAAAGCAGTAGAAGTGTGAGGGGAGTTTAAATGACAAATTCTCCATTTCTGAAGTCAGCAAGCACTCACTTTTCCTAGCACAGCGTCGCTCACAGGAGCCAGAAGAATGATGGCACACCTCTGTACTACAGTGGATAAAGATCTAACAGAGAGGGGGAAAGGTTACAGAATTCACTATAAAAATACTAATATCAAGGGTTCAGGTAAGGCTGTGGAACATACGGTTTCCTGCAGAGGAGCCAGTGATGCTGGATCCACAAATGTGAACATCTTTACAATAAAGCGCTTGTAGTGGGTTGGGAACTGAAGACCAGGTGATCCAGTCACTGAAATCAATGTGGTCAGGTAGCGGTCATCCTGGGAAGGGCACCTGAAAGGCAAAGAGACAGTTATAAAGAGCACACTAAATTGATGAAGCCTTGACTTACTCACCCATCAACCAGAAGATCCCACTGGGGGAGACCGAGTGGACTGCGGGTTGATGTCGCCCAGCAACGTCTGAGCATCAGGACAAGGTTGGGGTCGGTCCTCTCCAAAACACGCACCTCAACAAACACAGGCTCCCGCAAAACTTTGGTGACCGGGTAATCAGAGTCACTGTAGTAGGACGTGTATGCCTCATTCCCTGAAGAATGCCCGGGTTTAAAAATCAGAAACTACTGTAATATTGAGTTTTAGAAGGCTTCAGGAACACTTGAGAAAGACACTGACCTTCAGCACAGCCTTTGGTGACACATTGACCATTTGCCAGTCTAAGCTCCACTCTGAGGGGTCCAGGGGAAACTACTGGTGGGGGTGGAGGAACAGTGTTGACTTCCAAAACCAGAGCCTCCACGGATGTATCAGAGTATCTACACTGGAAGAGAAGCCTGGACAACAAACCATGAGATTGAAGCATGTCAAAGGACTAACATTAATGACAAAGCATACATCACCTACTCAAAATGGCTGTCCCTTGTGATGGAACCAAGTGCTCCAACAGCCACTTCATATGAGGAGATCATTCGGTTTTCATACACCACATATCCGCTTTCCTCCTGCAGACAGGAAAACAAAACCACTTTCAGTCTATACCAAGCCATGCAAAACCACAAGCAGCTACTCACCATCACACTTGTGCCACATGCAGTGATGGGGAACTGGTAAATAGCAAAGGAAGCTGTGGATCCCACGGGACTGCAAGGTGGATCATTTCCACCCAGGAGATGGACTGAATCCAGGCTCAAGCGAGGCAGCGTAACATCTCTAGCCACCACTACCACAAACTGACCATCTCTTATACACTGGACAGTCACTGGAACAAGAGCAGGTCATTGCAGAGGATCAGATTAACATGAACACCTTTACATACTCAACACTCTTACCTGCCTTCCCATAGTAACACTGCTGTCCACTAAAGCAGCAGTTGATTGAGTCACACTCAGCACCACTGATACCAGGGGGTCCACATTGGATCTGCTCATAATCAGCTACAGCACATTTGTCAAGAGGAACAGGCTCCACCACTGGATGCTCAGGCTGAAACTTCCAGGACAAGTGTTGACCAACTTGTTGCTCAACTGGCTGTTTAACCCATTGAGGAATCGGTTGACTAGCTTGTTGTTTAACTGGCTGTTTAACCCACTGATGATGCTGTTGACTGGCGTGTTGCTTAACTGGCCGTCTAACCCATTCAGGAAACTTTTGACCTGCTTGTTGATCCGGCTGGTTAATCCACTGATGGTACTGTTGACTAGCTTGTTGTTCAACTGGCTGAGGAAGCGGTTTACTAATTTGTTGTTGGACCAGTTGTTTAATCCACTGAGGAAACTGGGGAGTAGCTGCTTGCTCAACTGGTTGCTGGAACATCAGCGGTTGAGAATGCTGGAGCAAATCACGCCATTGTGGAACTGCATGACTAGACAACACCCAAACCACTAGCAACAGCCAAACACACAAACTTCCTGCCATTTCTCAACAGATAGGCTCACTGTGGATCTGTTCTCCTTTGGTTCTTTTGTCTACAAATTTTGGCTAATTAACGTAAATCCCTCCCACTTCATTAACAGACATGTTTCTCCAGACTTGCATGAGTTGGAGTTTTTTCAACTGGTTGATTCCATTGGTTCATAAAAATAAATTTTCCTGAAAACTGATAAATGCTTGTTTACTGAAATCACATGACTTTGATAACTTGACTGGCACTCTGAAGCTTACCTGTTGCTCAATCAGTAGAGCATTGGTGCTTGCATGGGTTCAATCCCAGGGAAAATAAGAACTGATTCAAAATGAATCTTGAATACAATGAAAGTTGCTTTGGATAAATCAAATGTAAATGAAGCTTTATTAAATTGGTTTTGAAAGAGACTATGAGTAAAAGGAGGAACCTTTTCATAGTTCCCAGAACTAATGATGGACATACTTGCTTTTTGTCATGTGTACACTTCAGGAACTGGGAATGATTTTTGTTCTAGGAATGCTCTGATGCAGTGGGCCCTCAATAATCCCAGTCTCATGTGGCTGGAGTGTGGTAATATCGTACCTTACATTTACATTTCTATGTCAAAGATACTTCAGTGACTGATTTAAAATGTATTTTAAGCTTTATCTGATGTCTCCATGTTTAATACATTTTATTCCAGTAAACTCTCAAGATTCCAATGCTTTGTGAACATTGAGTTCTATAATTCAGAAAACTATATTTCAATGGTTTTGCGTTGTATGAGAAACGTTTTGTTTGCTCGTAAAACCTTTGTTTTTTTACTCAAGAAACTTAGCATTTGCTTGCAATAACCTGAAAAGGTTTATGAATGAACACAAAGTTTCTCAGGGGAACACAAAACATTTGCAAAAGTTTTTTCCCCCCTCCCCTCCAACTGAGCTCGGTTTCTCCAAAGATTTTTCCCTCCACTCTGTCTTGAGGTGATGGAGTTTGGGTTCTTGCCACTTTCGCCTCTGGCTTGTTTAGTTTGGGACATTTAAAGTTGGCCTGCTCTTAGAGCTGCTGTACAGCCAAAACAAACTTTGTTGCACTATATAAGTAAATTTGACATGACACAAGGGTTAAAAGTAAGGGTTAGCTTCTTTTGTGCATCCCAGTTTAATATTCCCAATTCCTAGACGAAAGACATTTGCAAAAAAATCACATTATTGGTGCTTTCAAAACATTGTTCTATTCATTTATCCAGTGGAGAGAGTTTGTCTGACTGGAAACTTTCTTGAAAACAATCATTTATTATAATCATTTACAACAATCATTTTCTACAATCATTTACTGTTCACACACAAGCACAGTTTCTGTCTGTACGCATTCAAAACGGCCTGCAACTACAAGCTAATGTGTTTTTAACTGCGCTGCCTGTAAACCCGTGCGAACACTCACCGTAGAAACATCCCGCAGGACAGAAGACGGCAAAATCATGATGAATTGAGTCGTGTGTGGCCCGGATACGAAATACGAAACATCTGCCAATGGTGAAATATGAGTGCACCACTGTAATGTAATTTTGGATGCTAGATTCAACCAGATAATAAATAAAGTTAATGATTATCGATAAAACTGATTTTGCAGTATAAGCATCCGAGCGAGTTGTTTTTCATTTGCATTCAGTTAAACTGCATTACAGATGAAAAATACATTCGATATACAATCCTGAGACCATTGAGACCTTTTGCAGCAATATGAGATGCTTCTCAGGGGATCTCAGTGAACACATTTGCAACTGGATGGATGCAAATTGAGGGAGAAAATGGAGGAAAAAATCTAATTGTGGTTTTTCAAATAGAAATTGTGATTTAAAATGCACTAATACACTGAAAAGGTGCCACTTTATTCTGAACCCAGTGGACGGCTTGTATTATAACTGTAGTTTGGACTGTTTTTATGAAGATTTTGCCAAGACTTTTTGATCAGGTGCCAGACACTCCTGCCAACACTGACATTTTATACGGCCAGAATTTCTAATAGTGTTTTAAAAAGTATGAAAGAGACATTTATTTTGCCGCATGTAAAACTGAGCAGCTCAACAAGGAATTTTAAATGTATACCATAAAATGTGCATATGTTTCTGAGAGGTTCAGCTGTAGATGATATTTTGAACCCAAATGATATTGATGGTATTTTATGTCAAAATGGTTCTTTATAGAACTAGAACTACAAGGGAAATAATTGCACAATACTGTCGTTTATTGTTTTTTTGATAGAGTATGTTTAAAAATCAAAATCAATTAAAACTAAATAGATGCATAAGAAATAAATCCATAAAATGATCCCATGATGGGATGACTCTATATATGAAGCCCCTGACGGAGCTTTTTCTTCTCTTCGTTTACTTTATTTTATTTTTTGGTGAAATAAAAGCAGAACCTTTATCGAGATGAAATGTGTGTTTATGGTGCATGAGCGATGAGAAACCTCTCATCAAGTGTCTTTCCTCGGCGTCTGAAGAATGCAGGCGTCACTTCTTGACACACTAATTATACCGCTTTCAAATCGATTGGCTATGAGACCTGCTTCTGAAAAATCCATATATCTGCGGCGCCGCGGGTCGTCGCAACATACAATTAAAAACTCACGGTCCACTGTTCAAGCACGTCAATACTGTGAAGATCACGAGGCCTGAAACTTTTAAATAACCCATTGCTGTTGAGTGTACTTGGGTCAAATGCAAGTTAATCCATTGTCCTTGCCCTCCGGCAGTTCAGATATACACTTGAGAAATACTGCAGATGCGTTCAGTGCATTCGTCCGAAGACTGTAGACGACATGCCGGCAAAACAGTAAAGATTTCATATTTCTGTCACAAACAAAACCAATTTCATGTACAGCCGTGGCCAAAACTTTTGTAGAATGACACAAATATTAATCTTAACAACATCTGCAGTGTTTTTAGATGTGTTTGTCAGATGTTATTATGGTCTACTGAAGTATAATTACAAGCATTTCATACGTTTCAATGGCTTTTATTGACAAATACATTACGTTTATGCAAAGAGTCAGTATTTGCAGTGTTGACCCTTCTTTATCAAGACCTCTGCAATTCTTTCTGACATGCTGTCCATCAACTTCTGGGCCGCATCCGAACGGACGGAGGCCATTCCTCCATTATCAATGCCTGGAGTTTGCCAGAATTTGTGGGTTTTTGTTTGTTCACCCGCCTCTAAGATGGACCACAAGTCTCAAAGGGATTAAGGTTTCAGTGTTTTGTTCCTCAAGCCACTTAGTTTTAACTTACGGCGAGGTGATCTTTTGTTATAATTTTGATTTTTTTATCACGATCATGACTTTTAAATTCATCATTTTGACTTTTTGTAATGATTTTGACTTTTTAATATTATGCACATGACTTTTTATGTCATAATTATGACTTAGGATATCATAATTATAATTTATATACACAACCGGAGAGGCACAAAGCTGCGTCACACAGCGAAAAGAAAGCGTAATGTAATGTTTGCTCACTGCATGTTAATGAGCATCTGAGGTCACCAAAACCTCAGGTTCCCTTTCAAACCAAGGTTATGTGCAGAAATCAATATCAAAGAGCTTTATCTGTGGGGGAAAAAAGACACGTTAAAGTACTCATATACAGAGACACATAATGAAGCTGTAAGACACAAAACAACACAATCAACATCAACAACGGGTGCTGGAAGAAGGTTTAGAGCTAATTCTCTGTTCTGTGTTGTGTGTTCAGATATTAGTTTGAATTAAAATTGAAAACCTTATTGATAATCCGTGTTTTGTGATGCTGGTTGGGAAAATGAGCCTGTTACTGAACAAAATCAGTTACTCCACAATACTACTATCAAACGCTTCCATTCCACTCCATTCAAGTGTTTCAAAATTGTTTCATAGTGTCACAATATCACATTCCAACAGTGCGAAGCTGAAAGATCAGGAAATCAATTCACAAACACATTCATGACATTCACACAGAGGTGCTGATGGGAAGCCAATACAGACGGGAGGAAAAAATAACGTGTAATGGCTCACAAAAATACAGCAACGGCATCTGATGAAGACTTGCAGATGCCATCAGCATCTCAAACACCCCATAGAAAGACAGATCAGGGTCATTGAGCTTCTGTGTCTCAGGAACTACAAGCTTTTGAGGCTTTCAAACTTCATGTTTTATCACATCAAGATTTTTTCGTGAATTATATAATCAAAACCAAGGGATTTTAAACTTTTTGATGCCACGGCCCAATAAGTATGATAGTCCTTTTGTGAGGCACCGCTTCCTCATTATTATAATAATAATAATAATAATGATAAAAATAATAATAATAGTAACAACAACAATGATAACAACAATTATAATAAAACTATGATTATTTACAATAATAATAATATAATTTATTTAAAGACCTATTCATACAGTAAAAACTGTTCGAAATGCATTACTATCTGGAAAATAGTTATATATATTTACATATCTGTGGCATTTTTTCGTTTGAACTTAAGATGTAAAAACCTGAAGAGAAACATAAACTACAAAAAGTATAAGAATCATTAAGCTCATGATTACAGACCAGTCATGTTTCAATCAAATAATCAGTGTCTTGTTGTGACAATATGCCCTGGTAGAAATTAAATTCGACAAGTAACCATTATTCCCTGAGAATAGAGAATGAGATAATGAATCTTCTAGGGGTTGCTATAGGGGATGCCTCCAGCATTACTGGTGCTTGAAGCATGAGGTTAAACACGACAATGAACTTGACATTGGCAGGGGCAGCCTATGACGTCATCACCAGTGCAACCGTAAGTAGAAAAGGGCACTAGTTCAATATGTCATCAACTTCTTCTCTGAAGGAGACGTGTGCAGGAATGCCGGAGGGGATGCTGGCAGCCATTCTCAGGGAACCATGGTTACATTTGTAACTTGAGACACTTCCTTTTGAAAGGGAGCTCGCATTGCATCCCCTAAGGGTAGCAATGAGGAACAGAATACCCACACCACCATTGCTGAAGGGATGAGAGCTCTATTGGCTGAGCTAAGTCAGAGGACTCAGAGGAGTCTCATACCTAAGGTCCACCAACAATGATCATAGATCTAAGCTTTTCAGAAACTGAGGCCTCAGCAGGATGACTCCAAAAAGAGGAACCCTAACTACGGTCATATTTGTGCCAGCGTCTAAAGTGTCACGATATAATTAAGAGGAGGACTCAATTGCAGGGAAAGATAATATTTATTATAACAAAAAGAAACACAATGCAAGAAAGAAAACTACCCACGAGGGGGAAAACATAACTGAACTGAAAGCATAAAGTACTAAACATCTCGGAT
Source organism: Rhodeus uyekii (assembly GCA_037043235.1). NCBI lineage: Eukaryota > Metazoa > Chordata > Actinopteri > Cypriniformes > Acheilognathidae > Rhodeus > Rhodeus uyekii. Next base: position 746,864 of record JAWRVZ010000205.1, read on the forward strand.
CTCGGATGCAACAGGAGAAAAACCAACAATGGGAAACCCAGGAACAGACATGAGATGACAACGCGACGCCGGACAGCAAACACCGAGGGATTAAATAGGGGGAGTGAAACACACCTCCTCACCGCCAAAGCTACAGCGCCACAGCCGCTTGCAGCCGCTCACGGACCATTTGATCCACGGTAACGGGGGTTGGGGACCACTGCTCTAACCCACAGCAACACAGAGAAAGCATAAAAGAGGTATGTTCAGTCTACCAGTTTGTGAAGCTCCACAGAGTGGAGGTCTCAACACATCGACTCTCATAACAAGAGGAGGCCTAAAACACTCCACACACTTGAGGTAAGTAGTCAGGCAGGCTCCAAGAGAGCCAAACACCCCAGCATACCACCTTAGCCGAACTCTAGGAGCAGAGCCCTCAGTATTTGATGACTCTTTAAAATGAGAGGAGACCTAACTCTGGTCCACCCTCAGGACAGACTCACAGAGAGCCTAGAACTCACAATCACTATCCTAGTAGAGCTCAAGGGAGCAGAAGTCTCAATAAAAATAACTCTCGTTGGCAAGAGGCAACACTCGGAGTAGCCTCACAGAGAGCCTAACAACTTAGCAAACCCCTAGCAGAGCTCTAGGGCTGGAGGCCTCATTATGATGACTCTCTAAATCGAGTGGAGACCTAATCATACACTCAAGACGGCTTACAAGGATGCTCACAGCAGGAGTGAAGGCCTCATCATAATGACTCTCAAATTGAGAGATCTAACAACTCCCGACTTTCAGGATATCTGAAAAGGAGGTTCTCAGAGAGCCTACAACTTGCAATTGTTCTCCTAGCAGAGCTCTTGGGGATCAGAGGCATCAATATGCTAATTATCTTTTGAGAGGATGCTTAACAATGTTCGTAGTTTTAGGAATGAAGTGACCACCAGCCAGGCCGAGCTTGGAGGACAGAGGCCTAAGGAGGCCTAGCAACATCCAAAGCTTGTCAGCGAGGCCTAAGCCTATATATCTGGGGCTCAAGCCAAACTAGAGGCACCTGAGGAAACTCAAGAAAGAGCCTACAACTCAGCACTACTGCCTAAATCTGACTCCCAGAATGGAGACCTCAATAAGCTGACCCACCATGAGAGGAGGCCCAACTATGTTCTGTACTCAAAGCAGCTCCAAGGAGGCTCAAAGGCTAAAACTCAGAAATGGAAGGGTGCCCCCCATCTGACATAGCCAGGGATTGGAGGGGAAGGGGGGAAGGTAAGGAGGCAAATTTTAATTCACCTCTGGTACCCCAAAACGCTGTCCGTGTTTATTCTGGATAAGTCCTTGATTTCTCCTAACCTTTGGCTTCACGCCTCCTTCGCTATCTAACCCTCGAAGAACGTAGAGTGTCGTCTCTCTAAACTTTCTCGATGGATGTGCTGAAAAGCTCAAACGGCAGAACCAGGTACATCGAGGAGAACGTTTTTTAGGTTCACCCAGATGAAGGACCTGCACCTGAACATGAGCGCAACACAGCCCTGAAGTGTTAGTAGAGACTTTACTCTACTAGATCCTCCCCTGTGAAGATCATGAATCCCATCTCCAACCAGACGGAACTGGATTAAATATTTTGAGTGTCCCTCAATCTGAGGTTTTTATGCATTCTGTTCTTCATTCATTCTGTCTCCTGCTGGAGTTTTGGTTCTTGTCACTGTCACTTAACACTTAATTTTCATCAATATCATTGATCTGCTCTGCAAGAGCTGCTGTCAAAACAAACTTTGTTGCATTGTTTTCCTGTTATCTCTGTAAAGCTGCTTTGAAGCAATCTATATTATAGAAAGCGCTATAAGAATAAAGGTGACTTGACTCAGATATGCCTCTTTGTATTCATCATGACCTCCATGGATCGACCAATCATGGCGGCAGTTTGTTTAGTGGCACGGAGGCAAACCCATGGTAAGGTGCAGCTCCGAGTTCTCTGCACCTCAGTAGGAAGAGATGGGAAAAAGGGAAGGCTGGTCCAAGCTGGAAGGTTTTGTCCCGACAAGGCTGCTAAGAGGGAGCTTGAGCTTCTCACATTTCCATGGCAGATCTAATCAAAACGACCTCACTATCATTCTTGCTTTAGCCGCAGATCCTGAACCGCGAGATACCGATGGCTATCCTGATTCCCTCGAGATGAGAGTGAAGCGAGCGTGAGGCTCCTCGCCCATCAAAAGATGCACACACTATGTGTGATCTGGTGTCAGAAACATTGACACGGATGCACACACTGCCTGAAAGACTTGCTATGAGTATGCCTTGTGTAGAATACACGTTCAAACAAACAAGTATCCTGAAGAAAGAGGATAACGTATTGCACAAGTGCCTTTTATACTTGCGGTCACACTGATGGTGACGTCATATTCTTGCGCCTGCCAATGTCAAGTTCATTGGTGTGTTTACATTCATGCATCAGACACCAGTAATGCCAGAGGCATTTCCCATAGGGAACCCTAGGCGATGCGGCACGAGTTCCCTTTCGATAGAGAACTACGTTTTGTGGTGCAGGAACAGTATCTGTAGCTGAGACTTTAATATTTGTGACTAAACAGAAACTTGCATAAATAATGTTTTGTTTGATTCCTCCAGGAACAGGCATAAAGATTCTCCGCAATGCGTTTCACCAACACAGATGTAAAATAGCTTTCTTTATTGTTTTTTCTTCATCATTAGTTGCAAGAATGACACAAAAATGGATGGTAAATCCAAAGAAATACAGTGAAAGGAAGCATAATTTGATAAGTGAGTAGAATGACTGAAGAGATCATTACAGGACATCAGATCAGGGTCAAGGTCTTTCATTTCCAATGATGTACTCGTGATTTAACACCATAAACACACTTCAGACATGCACTTGTGTATGTTTGAGATTCTCAGTGAAATTATTTGCAGTCATGAAGCCCTTCTGAAGCACTAAAGTGCTCTGATGCTTGAGCCGAGACTGAATTGAGAATGAGTTTAAACACTGAAATATATTCAAGACATTGTTGAAGGTCGGTTTTCTACATTTATTCTCTGATCACAGTTCTCTCGCTGTTGGAAAAGACCAGCTAACAGGACGTTAGCTGAACGTTAGCGAACGTTCTTCCAGTAACGTTAGTAGAATGTTGGTTCAAAGTTATCCAGTACTAAATGGTGTTATCATTAAAATAGCATTTATTCTTGGAACGCTCTTCTGGAACATATCAGCTGGTTTAATACTTTTTTTAACTTTACAACTCAGAATGTTTGAAGATTCAAATGAAATGTTCACATGTTAGCAAAACATTCTTAGAACAGATTTTTGTTAAATTAAACATAACCCAATTTTATCAGCATTTTATCATGGCATTCGAACTGGGCGATATATTTATTTTTCAGACAATATTCAATATCAACATGTTCAAATGTAAAAAGTAAAACACAGTTAAAATCAAGGCACATTCTCAACACTGTTTTCTTTTTATCTATAACAATAAACAGTAATATTCACCCACATTTTATGCTCAGTGAAACATTTGATTGCATAAAAAATGTGACACAAGGTGATTTGTAGACGAACCAACGAATCAGTTTATTGAAATGTGCCGTTTGAAGTGAATCACTCGCGAACACAAAATAAAAAAATGCTTTAAAGTCACAGCAATACTGACAAATGTCGCTTCATTTATTATTACCAGAAATATTTTCTGAGTATTTGATATATCGCCCAGCTCTAAAAGTACAAAAGCATCCCAGCTGAAAGGTTCTCTCAGCGCTGTGAACAAACGTTAATACAACATTGATTCAGAGTTATTTGGATAATAGCTCCAATTCAGCCGACCAGGACTTGAATACTGTTCTCAAAACATTAACATTGTTTATGAATCATTCATGGAGTGTTTTATTTTCCTGTATCTATTCATAAATAAAGCTACTTAAATGTTCTTAGAGCTTAATTTTGTTGGCAGGAATTACCCACACGACTTCATTTTGTCAACGTGTAAATGATGATAACACAATCCGCACATCGAAACAAGCTAAGATGCCTTTAGCCCTTAATTAATATAATTTGTATAGGTTCAATTTATTGTAGAACATCATTCAGAAAGCAAGACTCCGTCAACACTTTGTATATCTGATTCTGAAGTCCTGTAATGAGCGTCAGTCTGTGAATGGGATCTTTTACATCATGTGGTGTTTCCTGACGGATGAGACACTGCATATACCAGACATATATGTGACGTGATCCAGTAAAACCAGAGCGACCATCTTCTTATTTACCGGCTCCTGCTATTTCAGCAAGAGGTCACAAACTGAAGGTTGTTTTGGGGCTCCTGGAAGGAAAAGTACATTATGGTCCAGGACTTCATGACCGGCGGTTCTTAACCTCTTGTTGTTTATCACTAATGCAATGTGACAATGCAGCGAGAGCGGCAGAATATTAAATGTTTCCATTATGCACAGGCTACTGAGGTACGAATACATTTCTGTAGCAATTCAAGTAAAAGAGTTGAAATGAGCGGCTTTATGCATGTCTACATAATCAACCTTCAGCTGACTCGATTCTGTTTGTGACGTTTTAGCATTTCTAAAATAAATAAATATCATAGACTAACACTCAAAAAATACTCTCTTCTGTTCATCAAGGCTGCATTTATTTGATAGAAAATACAGTAAAACAGTGTAATATTACATCAGTGTAAAACAGCTGTTTTCTATGTGAATATATAGTAAAGTGTCATTTATTCTTGTGATTAAAGCTGAATTTATTAGATGATAAATACAGTAAAACTGTGTAATATTATATCAGTGTAAAACAGCTGTTTTCTATGTGAATATATAGTAAAGTGTCATTTATTCCTGTGATTAAAGCTGAATTTATTAGATGATAAATACAGTAAAACAGTGTAATATTATATCAGTGTAAAACAGCTGTTTTCTATGTGAATATATAGTAAAGTGTCATTTATTCCTGTGATTAAAGTTGTATTTTCAGCATCATTACTCCGGTCTTCAGTGTCACTCCTTTCTAATATGATGATTTGATGATCTACTATCAGTGTTGAACACAGTGCATATTTCAGTGGAAACCATCATACATTATTATTCAAAAGTGTGCGATCTGTTAAAAAAATGTGCTTTAAATTAATACTTTTAATCAGCAAGGAAGCAAAATCTCCAGTAACGTGACTAAACATTCTAGTAATAAAAAAGTCTTTAGGGGAAAAAAACACGTTTTACATGGTAATAAAATTTCACTGTTTTACTGCATTTCAAACATTTAAATAAAAGCAGCCTTGGTGAGCAGAAGAGACTCTTTCAAACACATTAAAAAGTCTTCATTATTCCCAAACCTGTGTATATGAATTTCGATACAGCATTAATTTCACACTGGTTTTGCAGGGAGACGGTCACATATATGATTTTTTTTTTCAGAACAGCATTTTTAATGGTTAAACAGATGTTGTGCTTCCTTTGACTCGTACATAAAACATCTCATATAAATCTCAATGAACAGAGCTTCTTTACATATACAAGTACAGTTACCAAACCAGCAAAGTCAGCGTTTTTCTGCCCACTTTGGATATTTTCAGCAATGCAAGGGAGACAACGAGAAATAAAGACAGTAAAGTTGGAACATTTCAACGTAAATAAGAAGAAACGAGACACAGCTTCTTGTCATATTGTTTTTTGTTTTTTTACAATACCCTTTCTAAAAAGCGGCCGGTCGAGCGCTCAGGTAGATACCGCCACCGTTTTCAGTTTGTGTGTAAAAGCTGAGACACATTCTGGATAGAGTAATAAAATATTATTATACTTATGAATATTTCATTTTTTTCTCTCAGAATGCACATTGTTCGGTATATAAATGACATGAGGAGGGATGGCGGGCCTGTCCGTTTCAAGGCCCGTTTGAGTTTCATTATTGATGGAGAGCATGAGACATTCAGAGCAAAACCTGCATGACGTCCCTGCGGCGTCCATTCATGACGGTCAGTCGCGCCGCATTCCAGCACGTGAGGGGCGATAGAAATGAGTATAAAATAGCCCATCGGAGATGTTAGAAACATTGACGTTTGGTGTCGATGGCCAGGCTAACGGATCGGCTTTTAACCTGAAGGCACTTCTGTTTTAATGGCAGAAATTCTGTCACTCGACTGGTACTGGGAACGGCGACAAACCAGAGTCTTTTACCGTCACGGACGCCCATAACCACACCAAACGTGGCCCGTCTTACGCTTGGGAACGTGAGCACAGTGTTTGTGAAATCAGGCTGCTACTGGAGTCTGAACGCTCTTTTAATTTCGTCTTAAAGCACCAAGCCAAACGAAACCAAACAACAAATCAAGAGATGTGAGAAAAGGTAAACCCGGAGCTGAGACGTTCTGCTGATTGTACTCCAAATCACCAGAAAGATGAAAAACTCTTCATTCGTCAAAACAGTTTTGCATCTCTTTCGAATAAATCCGTACATCCAGATGGCGAAGTAGTCCTTGTGCTTTTCAGACTGTGTTCGAATCCTCTGTCGGGTCCAGATGTGAGAACAAACTGAAGCTCAGCAGACAATATTGTTTCGTTTGCATATCGTCGCTGTTGGGCGGAAACCTCGTATCTCCAAAACAGCTACTTTTTTTAGGAAAGGGGAAAAACACTATACTGTGGTTTTATATATACGTCAGACACTTACATGAGTCATTACATTGTTAACATTTTAGTAAAATCAAGCTTTTCAAATCGAGTTTTTGACCAGCGATTGTCAGACATACATGCTTTTTTCTGTCAGTATAATGGCTGCATCTGAGGCAGCAAGTGTTTTCGAATTACATTTTTATTAATATACACATTATAAAGTTTATTGTAGCTATGTGGGTTCTCAGTTTTTCTGTCATTTGGAAAAAAAATCTTGTTATAAAAGAAGAATTGCATCAAACAGGCTACTTAAAATATTACTGACAGCGATTTGACGATAAATGCTAGACCAGGTGTCGGCAACCTTTTTGTCTGAGAGAGCCATGGACCCTATATTTTTTTTTAAATTAACAGCCGCGGAGCCGCAGGTTGCGATTGTTCGATCGTTTGATCGTTCTGTCGACCAAAGGGGTGCGGAGCGATTCTCCTTTCATCTGTGGGCGGAGCGATAGCGGACCGATCGCGGATAGCGGGGGTTGCGGACCGCTGCTATAAGTTACAAGAAGGGGATGAAAGAGCCGCGGGTTGCCGACCCCCGTGCTAGACTAACACACTCTTCTCTGCTCATTTACATTTATGTATATATATATATATATATATATATATATATATATATATACATCCTTTGTATAGACACACACACACACACACACACACAGCATTTCTTGAGTAAAGAAAATGCTGTACTTAATCAAACCAACAGTTCTTTAATTATCATTGCATTGCAAACAAGCAGAGATGTTCCCAACTGCGATAGAGGCGGAGTTATGAGGTTTGACTGACATGTTATGAGGTTTGCCAATGATGTTACAAGCTTTAGTAAAAAAAAGTACAATTACGAAATATGGAGATATGAGGTTTCCACCCAATATCGACAAAATAATTATTACTTTTTTATTCAGTTGTGTGGTTGTTTCATGATGTTATTCCCAGTGTTGTGCCTTCTCAGCAATCCGAAAGCTTACATCTTTGGTGATAAAATATTACGGGACGCATCTCGAGTCTCTTCTCATGTGGAGCGTCACCTCTGATGAAAGAATACGGTAAAAAACATTGTGACGCTCAATGGCCATATACTGGAGATGGTGTGTGGAGCCGCTCCTCTGATAGCTGTGGGAAAACACACAGAGAATGAGGTTACTGTTAACCAGAGAATTAGAGTAAAAACCACAAGTAAAAACTCACTATATTGTGTTCTGAGTTATTGCAGGGCCTTGCGAATCAACCTGCTCTGACTAGGATTCAAACCGGGTTTCCAGCTTGGGAGGCGGGTGCCCTTACAAGGATGTGAAAGACCGCAGACTTTAGCATCAGTCGCTAGCATGCCTCTTGTGAAGTGAAGTTGAAGTGGCCAACGATACACTCACCTCACTAAACCTCACTCCCATCAGGGTCACGGCACCAATTATAACCAATCCTACTTGACCTGCTATCAGTGGGATTCGAATGGGGGTCTCCAGCACAGTAGGTGGGTGCACTGAGAGAGACACTAAAGATCACAACAGCTAATCTCAGTTGCTGGCATGACTCTTGAGGCCAGAGAGTGGGGTTTACATGCACAGCTCTTACTGGCCTACACTACACTCACTCCCCTAAACCTCACTTCCATTCGGGTCACGGCACCAAATGTAACCAGTCCTACTTAAACCACTCCAAGCGTGATTTAAACTGGGGACTCCGGTGTGGGAAGCGGGCATGCTAACAAGACAACCTCTAGCAGCATTATACCATACTGTATATATATATGGGGGACTGAAGCTTAAACACACAGCTCTTACTGGCCTACGATACAGCATGGCCCAATAGACAATGTTATTAATATTAATAGTTTTTTGATTTCTTGTCCACATTAAGAGTCAAGTATAAATGTAGACACACTGAAATCACTGAAAACACTGACGCGAGTAATCATTCATATAGGGAGCATTAAAATCCGCCTCATGTTTTTCATACTTATGGCTGGTCATAAATGTCACAGAAATACATAGACTGTATTTCTGTGATTCACAAGCATCCTCCAGTGCATATGACTGCAGTGTTTTATCATTCTCTAGATTTCCATGAAGCTTGTATTTACGACACAAACACATCTTATGCAGAGATCGATATGAAACGTCTCTCGCTATCACGCAGCTTTGGATAATAATGGAAAACCTGATGCAACTTTCTGAACTTCACTCAGTGACTACAGCTCTAGTTTGGCTCCAAAAGGAAGGCTTTTTATTTGCTCACATATTTTTTCAGCCAAATCAGAGCCATGCCTCGCTCTCACCATCAGTCTTGTCAATTCCAGCCCATTACCTGCCCTCATTTCGGTTTTTCTCGCTGTTTGTTCTAGTGTAATTACTGAGCTCTCTTGGACAACATTGCTGCACTCATAATTATGGCCTGGTTACCATAGAGATGCATGCTTGATACATACGATTGGACGGAGGGTCAGGACACTCCCCCTCCTCCAGCGTGACATCATCAATGGCAATGTCCCCCTCGATCCCGACGCCGCGAATGCCCTCAAATATCACCTGTTCGATGGAAACAGAACACAAACAAAATGAACACTCGCCTCAATGTGCATGTGCTGTTACAATTCCACAATGCATTCTATTAGTACTGAATAAATGTTAGCCATGCATTTCACTAACCTGGAAGGAGGAAATAGGATGGATGCTAATTTTGGCTTGTCTCCATCGGTCCCCTTGATTCCCACTGAGGGACCATACTGGACCTGCATCTGAAGTCGACTGACCTTTCTGCTTCACAAACGCATTCAGAGTGCCTGCAGGAAAAATGCAATCAATTAATGTAACAACTCCTTTGAGCTGCTCAACGCGGCCCGACAGAAGAACTGGAGACGCACTCAATGCATTTACAAACAGATTTGAAGTGGATTGTACACAATTCTACCTAGTCGAAGCTGTACTCAGTTAGTAATCACATCTGCTTTACGGGCTTTGGGCAAAGGTATATGGAGACATTAAGACGGTATTGAAGGCTAGTTTTCTTCCATTACATCAGACTAGTGGAAAGAATCAAAAATGTTTATTTCATTGCACTCCCATATCTTTAAAGAGACAAAGTTTGTGTCAGAAATCTCCACTTCAGCTGCTTCACACACAGCAAAACCTACCGTTTTATTCATATCATATTCTGAAGGATTCATTCGCCTGATTTATTCCATTTTATTCCTTAAAATATGGAAACAATGCGTGTTTCAGCTCTACACAAAACGTGGACAAAAAATAAACATACACTCACCTAAAGGATTATTAGGAACACTAACAAAGTAAAATACTGTGCTTGACCAACTTTCTCCTCCAGAACTGCTTTAATTCTACGTGGCATTGATTCAACAAGGTGCTGAAAGCATTCTTTAGAAATGTTGGCCCATATTGATAGGAGCATCTTGCAGTTGATGGAGATTTGTGGGATGCTCATCCAGGACACGAAGCTCCCGTTCCACCACATCCCAAAGATGCTCTATTGGGTTGAGATCTGGTGACTGTGGGGCCATTTTAGTTCAGTGAACTCATTGTCATGTTCAAGAAACCAATTTGAATGATTCAAGCTTTTTGACATGGTGCATTATCCTGCTGGAAGCAGCATCAGAGTCATAAAGGGATGGACATGGTCAGAAACAATGCTCAGGTAGGCCGTGGCATTTAATCGATGCCCAATTGGCACTAAGGGGCCTAAAGTGTGCCAAGAAAACATCCCCACACCATTACACCACCACCAACAGCCAGTGGTAACATGATGGATTCATGTTCTCATTCTGTTTACGCCAAATTCTGAAATCTTAATGTAGTAATAATCCTTTAGGTGAATGTATATATATATAGAACAAATTACTATATTCTGCAAATGAGGGAATGAATTAGCAAAACGTGCTGACGTATTAGTAAATCATGGGAATGATTTAATCTGTGGCCACAAAATACACATATTTTCTGTCTGTTGACAGTATTTTGAAGGTCATCGATCAGTTCATCATCTGCTTACAGGAATGAAAGGGTGACTCTCACGCTGAGTCTTCTCTCAGTATACTGCAGCCGCGTCACGGGATAAGTGTGTGATTTAGAGAAGAAGAAGGTGTGGTTCTGAAGGCGATGTGTGGATCAGCACTAACAGAAAAGTGATCACCGAGCGTTTGCTTTGAGCTTTAACCCAGCAAACAAACGCAAGAGAAGAAGAGAACAACACAGCTTTTATGAACCGCTCACGAGACTCTACAGAACTCTACCAGTTTCCCTCGATTTCCTGCTTTTGTGTGTGTGTGAGAGATAGAGAGAGAGAGTGTGTGTGTGTGTGTGAGAGAGTGTGTGTGTGTTTGTGAGTTATAATCTACTACATTAATGAAGGTGGATTTGAACACGTGTGACAACATTTTTTACGATGTCAAGAGTTTGAGGTTTGAGAAACACTGCACTAAAAATCCTCATGTCTGAGAGGAACACGCATGAACACACACCACAGTGACGAGAGCTGGAGTTTGAGCGTCTGCGGGTTTGAAGATTTCCTGCTTTTCTCGAAACTCTAAACACAAATCCATAACTTCCCACCCAATTCCCCAAACGCCCAGTTTCCACTCAAAACCATTAAATCTCTCTAAAAAAACTAACTTTGCTCTCAGAGTTGACACACACACACACACACACACACACACACACACACACACACACACACACACACACACACACACACACACACACACACACACACACACACACACACACACTACAACAACCTTACACACCATTTAGATCAGTTCAGAACACAATTACAAAGCCTCATTTTGGCAATAAGGAATTATTTTCCAGCTCATGTGTGTTTCTGTGCAATGAGTGTGTGTGTGTAAGAGAGCTTCAAGAGAAGTTTATGTTCATTACACTTCTGTGGAGAGGAAATGCACTGCCTTCCTCTCGCTCCTCGTCTCTCAGGTCTGCACAAATATGGCTATAAATCAGTTTGACAATTACGACACATGCGAGAGTATTCCTGCACACAGACAGTGACCGTTCTCCCGTCTAAAGCACTGAAGCACACACACACACACACACACACACACACACACGTATCTGAAGCACACACACACACGTGCATCTGAAGCACACACAAACGCGCACACACACACACACACACACACGTATCTGAAGCACACACACACGTGCATCTGAAGCACACACAAACGCGCACACACACACACACACACACACAAACAAACACACACACGGATCTGAAGCACACACACACACACACACATACACGCATCTGAAGCACACACACACACACACACACACACACACACACATACGTCTGAAGCTCACACAAACGCACACACACACACGCATCTGAAGCACACACACACAAACACGCATCTGACACACACACACACACACACACACACACACGCATCTGAAGCACACACACACACACACACACACACACACACACAGACGCATCTGAAGAACACACACACATACACACACACACAAACACAGACGCATCTGAAGCACACACGCACACATACATCTGAAGCACTGAAGCACACACACACACACACACGCATCTGAAGCACACACACACACACACACACACACACACACACACACACACACACACACACACACACACACACACAGACGCATCTGAAGAACACACACACATACACACACACACACACACACAGACGCATCTGAAGCACACACGCACACATACATCTGAAGCACACACACACACACACACACACACACACACGCACCTGAAGCACACACACACACGCACCTGAAGCACACGCACACACACACATGCACCTGAAGCACTGCTACTGTAATTATACTGTATGTGTGGATATAAACTCCCTGTTCCTCAGTGCTGTGTGCTTCATCCCTTCATTTCCTCTCCTCTTCCTCTTTTGTCTCTGCTAGGATTCATTTTCTCTCAGCACATAATCCCTGTTTACATGAACCTGAGATTGCGCTGCTAATGCTGCTGTTTGAGTTCAGTGTGACACTCGAGGTAATTATTTTACGCACTTGTGTTTTCTGAATGAGAACACGGTTAAACCTCAGTGAAATGAGCACTGTTTTGTGTAGAGCTTTGCAGAAACCGTGAGAATACTGGAACGTGTGTGAAGACAGCTGAAATGTGCTAAACACGTGCTGAACCAGTTCAGTTCAGTTCATCTCTGGCGTTTCTCCTCAAATCCTTTGGGTGAAGGAGAAGAGAAATACATAAGAAGTTTGAGACAGATCTGTGTCAAAGATGTTTACTTTTTATTTGAAAACAAGTGTGTGTGTGTGTGTGTGTGTGTGTTTGAGAAAGAAAGAGAGAGATAGAGTGTATGTGAGAAACAGAGTGAGTGAGTGTGTGTGTGAGTGTGTGAAAGAAAGTGTGTGTGTGTGTGTGAGTGTGAGAGTGTATAAGACAAAGTGTGTATGTATGTGTGTGTGTGTGTGTGTGTGTGTTTGAGACAGAAAGAGAGAGAGAGATAGATAGAGTGTATGTGAGAAACAGAGTGAGTGAGTGTGTGTGTGTGAGTGTATGAGAGTGTATAAGACAAAATGTGCACGTGTGTGTGTGAATGTGTGTGTGAGAGAGTGTATGAGAGAAAGTGTTTGTGTGTGAGTGAGTGTGTGTGTGTGAGAGAGTGTGTGAGTGTATGAGAGAAAGTGTGTGTGTGAATGTGTGTGTGTGTTTGTGTGTGGGTGTGTGAGAGAGTTTATGAGAGAAAGTGTGTGTGTATATGTGTGTGAGTGTGTGTGTGTGAGTCATAATCTATATTAATGAAAGTGGATTTGAACATGTGTGACAACATGCCCCGCCATAAGGGTCAAAACGTGTTTAATAAACTGTTTTGATGGTCAGCAACAGCGTATATTTTCAATGGATTCACGATGTCAAGAGTTTGAGGTTTGAGAAACACACTGCTCTCAAAATCCTCACGTCTGAGAGGAACACGCGTGAACACACACCACAGTGACGACAGCTGGAGTTTGAGCATCTGCAAACAGATCGATCCGTCATGTTAAGCGTGACAGTCACGCTCTCAGCCGCCGCAGATCCCTGTGAGCGAGAGAGTCACTCACCGATGTGTTTGCCGTACATGTGATAGTAGAAGGTGAAGCAGTACGCCGGAGGGCTGGTGATGCTGTAGGGATTCTTGGGGGCGACGTTAAACGTGGGGCTCAACAGACGTGCCGTGTCGCCCTCTTTACGGGGTCTGGAGGTCTCGATGTACATGTAGAAACCTGGTCACAAAACAAGAATGTGATGAGCACTAACACACACTACTGTAAACTGATGTAACACAAGCCTCAGCCATATAACTGACTATTACACATGACTAATATATCGTAAAGTATAATGCCGTTGCTGTTGGGCAGAAACTCCGCATCTCCAAAGCCACTACTTTACAAGAAATCGATTTAAATATATGTTTTTAAATAAATAAACAGTGTGAACTGCAGATTTGGGTGTTGTGTTCATCATTAGAACAGACAGTAAGAGCATTGCATTACGTTTTCATCAACTTACAGGTTATAAAGTTTATTGTAGTGAGTGCTCAGTTTGGCCAAATTGGCCAAAACCTCATGCTATTAGGCAATTTAAGACTGAGACTCAATGTACAAGAAACATTAGCCGTTACATATATACTGTTTCATGAGTGAAGAAAATGCTGTAATTATTCAAACAAACAGTTCTTTAATTATCATTGCATTGCAAACAAGCAGAGATGTTCCAACGCAATATAGGCTGAGTTATGAGGTTTGACTGACAGTTTGAGGAGCCAATGATGTTACTAGCTTTAATCACAAGCTCTTTTAATTTTTAATGATTAAATATTTGCATAACCCACAGACGGATAGTCATGATTTTTTTTTAAACAATAAAAATGACTGGCTGAGAATAAAGAATACATTTATTGGAGGAAATATTTGTATGACCATAATATATTTGTATGACCATAATATTTTGAATGACCATACAAGTTCGATTAAACCATTAGAAAATGAGAAAAAATATTTTATATTATTATTATTAACTACAGCTACAGGTTTTATAATTATATTTGCACCAAAAATATAAGCACCAGTCGTTGACTACAATATAATTCAGGACAGTCTTGTCCTGTGTTGTTCCCTTCCAGGTCCCTTTATGTGTCCCCACCTGTGTCCCCCCTCTTGATTAAAGTCTTTTGTTTTCTGTTTTGTAAATAAATCTAATCCTCTGTCTCGTTTTCTCCGCATCGCACACCACTCCCAGTCAGTGACAATAATCAATTATAAATATTTTGTTGGTACAAAACATTACAGATTTACAAACTATATATATATATATACATATATATAGTGGAGTTCACTTATCTCGACTCATGGTTAACTCGCCAATCCTATTACAGTAATACCTCGGTTTACGAGTTTAATTCGTTCCAAGAGCGAGCTCGTAAACCAAAATGCTCGTACACCAAAACAAATTTCCCCATAAGAATGCACTAAAAATCAATTAATTCGTTCCACATGACCACAAATGCCCATTTTAAATATTCTTTTGGTTTTACCCTATTAATTGCAGTTAAAATTGTAACCATTAAGATCTCATATAAATACTAATTAATAATTGACAATTAAACTCTAGAAATACTTGACAATTTTCTGTAGGTTTGAGCAGCCTGCTTGGAGGAGAGAGAGGAGGGAGGAGAGGGGAGCTGGGAAAGCAAGGATGAAAGCAAATGAGTGAATTTATTATAATAGTGAAGAAAACAAACAAGTGATAATCCAGAGTTAAAGTCGTGGAACATGGGAGCTGCGAACTAACGAATTCGCGGGAGCCGCGAACTAACGAATTCGCGGAAGCCGCGAACGAACGAATTCGCGGGAGCCTCTAACGAACGAATTCGCGGGAGCCGCGAGAGAACTAGGGGAGCGCGGGGCACAAAGTAACGCGGGGTAGATAGTAACAGCGATTTTTTTAGATAGTTGCAGGGGCATAAATGTGACGTGCTAAAGGGCTTTTCATCACACTGTTTGCACACGTCTTCTGGCCATTTTTCGAGAAATTTCATAGAAGTTTGGATGAGAACCACAGGAAAAACTCTTTTGGCAGCATGTAAATATTTTTTGTTATAGTAGTTGTTTTTCGATTTTCAAAGAATGTGTGAAAGATTGTTAGTCTATTCTTATATTGTTATGATTACCATCTTCTTGGCTAAAAGATGGTACCATTTTGAAAAACGTGAAAAACACATAGTGACTGCTATCCGGTCCTGAAGTAAACAAGACAGCGCGGGGTTAGTTGTAACACTAAGTCGCATTGAACAAGTTGCATCAATAATCATATATTTTGCATTGTATTAACCTATTAAAACGTTTTTCATGTCATTACATTGTTCAAAACACAACAAATGTAAAAAAATAAAGGAAAAAAGTTATGCTTATGATCATCAAGACGCAACTTTTTTAAACAAATAAAAATACGTGAATGAACTTGCATTGGATAACATGGTGTTACAACTAACCCGCTGTCTGTTACAACGAGCCCCGCTCACGGGGTAAGAAGTCACATTTTACTCCTTGCGCTTTTGCCGATACTGCAGAGAAACAGCAGGTCCGACGAACATGAAAACAGTGCTCATTTGTAGGAGAGGCTTATATGTTGTTTGTATAAAAATATGGTTTGTCTAACCCTATTACTTTGTTTATTATTTGGCTAAAACCGTGTATATTTCACTATGTGAACAATAGTGATCACAATTAATTAATGTTTAGAATATGAGGTAAAAACTTCTGTAAATCACTTATAAAAATATCACTGTGGTGAATGATAGAGCTAATGAATGAGTTAAGGGGTTATAAAAGGGTTTGGAACCTCCTGACTGTGTTATGAGAGGCTGTCATTAGGATATTTCATGTAAAAATGCGCACAAGGATGCTGAGCATTAGGACTTTTTCCAAACAGAACTGCGCATGGGTGAGGGAATTTTTTCTCGTACACCGATACAATGCTCGTACACCGATTCGACCCTCCTTGCTCGTACACCGATTTGCTCGTATACCAAGTCGCTCGTAAACCGAGGTATTACTGTATGTCTACGTTTTTGAAGTGGAACCGCCAAACTCCCTGATTGTCTTTTCTTATAAGCATTTTCTTATCGGTAATGTCGATTCCTTAATGTTGCGGAACACTAGTATCTCGAGCACAAAACAGGGACAAATTCACCACTTCACATGGTTATCTCGTGTCTCATGAGCGTACCTAGTTCACTGCGCATGCATTGAGTTTGCATTGCACATCGCTCTGAACGCAAGAAAGTATGCAATCTAGTACAGCGTGATGACCTCACGAATATGTTATGACTGTTTACGCAGTGAGCAAAATTGTGTTTGCAATGTTAGAGAATATAATTAAAGGTTTGTATGGAGAATGGAAGGTGTTTTTTATTGTATACTGGTAAATCAATGCTGTTAGTTATAACAGCACATATTATGAGTGAGCACATATGCCTTTTGTTGTTAGCAAACATATACAGTGTATGCACATTTTTATAGCATGCATATCTCTTTTATCATTATTATTTGTAAATACATATACACTGATACCTTGAGATACGTGCGTCCCGACATACAAGTATTCCAAAATATGAGCAAGCCTTCGAGCTATTTTTTGCTTTGAGATACGAGTAAATATTTGAGATACGAGCAGCTTACAGACACTGATGCTAGCAGCACTCAGAGCAGCTCAAGTGCCTCATTTATGGTGTAATTGCACATGATCTCCACTAGAGGCAGCTTGGTTTTACAGTGGAGGTTACCGGGGGCGACGAGTGATTCACGAGTATTAAGCTGGGAGCAGCACGAGTTATGAGTGTTCAATAAAAATAAATATGAGCTTCTGAGTCTATCAATACACAACACGGGAAGAAACACTACACTTCCGTATTGTGTTTGCATTATGTATGTAATCCCTCCCTCCCTCCTCCTCATCCTCTTCCTCTTAGTCCTCCTCCTCCGCACATGCTACTGTGTCATCCGTCTTGAAGGCAAGAACCACATTTTATTTTATATCACAGGAATTTTAATTGTACTATAATTTTTGTTTGTGTGTGAGTCTCTATAGCAATTAAAGACATGTTTTTCCATTGTTATTAGCACTAATGAGGGAGTTTTTTAGAGGGCCGGAACGGATTCATTTTTTTTTTCATTTATTTCTTTTGGGGGAAATTATTTGAGATACGAGCAACTCGAGTTATGAGCTTGTCCTGGAATGGATTATTCTCATATCTCAAGGTATTACTGTATATATATTTCTATTGTAATGTGTGACAGGTTCATCATGCATTGTTCGTCTCTGTGAAAATCCCTCCAGCCAAAATCAAACAGAATCTCATCTTTTGAATTTGATGAGCAATAATTAAAGTCTCTATAGGACTCTTGATGTTAATGAAACACCAGACCGTTTGGAAGCATCAGGGTGATTAAAGCAAATGTATTATTTACACAAGCAGCTCCCACGTCCCCGCAGAGAACGCGTTACCCGGCACTCGGTCCTTCCGGAGCGTCCCGGCATCAAACGCCTCTTCGTGCGTGAGTCAATAAAAGGAGCTCATCCCGATTCATTCACATCCGGCACTGCCTGCATTGTCTCAGTTTTGGGAATAGACAACCTCATTTTAAAAGCCGAATTTCATCTGAATGAAATCACTCCGAGTGGTAATTGGAACTCTGGCGGATATGAACGAAATTCAAGATAACTTCAGAAATCAACATGAGGATTTAGGCACGAGTCTCTCGGGTGGGATATTTCAGAAGTTTCCTTCCCGAGAGAAGATAAGCTTCTTATGGCAAAATGAAGATTTCAGAAAGGATTGTCGGATCGTTGATCGGGATGGGACGGTTACCTACCCTGCTTAGAGCCGGCCCGATCCCCACTGGGCCCCGTGTTCGGGGTGTATTTAGTGTCGCGGGTGGCAGCGCTGTGTCTCGTCCAGTCAAAGTCGTCATTCTTGTCCTGAGTGAACATGCAAACAGGGTCCTCTTCAAAACTGCAGTGAAAATCTCCTGGAGAAGAAAGAAGAGCAGAGTTAGTTCATCCAAACGTGAAATCCTGTCATTATTTACTCATCCGCATGCGTTCCAAACCCATACAAACTTTATTCTGTGCAACTGCAAGAATCACACAAAGAAAGTGAACAGTGGCTGATGATCAGTGAACAAAATAACTGACATTTGGGTCTTTTTCTCACACAAAGCTTCGGAAGGCTTGGAAAACTTTTTGATATGATAGTGTCCATGTGTGCTTGGAAAAGAGATTCTTCAACAGAATGAGGGCGAGTAAATGACGACTGTCATCAACACACACAAAGTACAGGGACATTTACAGCGACAACAACAAAAGCCTTGTGGAATCACGTCTGGCTTATTAAACACTCTGGAAGCGCTTCATATCGCACACTCATCTGGAGGAACTGGCGGGAAGTCATTGACATTCAGCAGGTGTTGTTTGTTGATAAATATTCATTGGTTTTATTAAAATCTAGCAGGAGTGGAGCGCCGTGACCTTCGGATGGGGAGCATCCTGGAGTGTTTTTTTGAGTAAGTGGGCTTACGGTCCCTCGCTGGAGACCAGCACCTCTCGACTCCTGCTCTCGCTTCACAACGCGGGATTTAAATGGAGGTTTTACCCCTGATGACCGAAAGTAATGCAGGGGATCAGGAGGACGGAACCAGGAGAAAAGACTCGGCAGAGAGAGATGGAAATATTTCACCTGGGATTCTTTCATGAAAGTCATGAAAACAACCAAAGATCATGTGTTTAACTAAAACTAACCACACAGACAGAAAGAAAGAAAGAAAGAGACGATAAGAGACGATAGATAGATAGATAGATAGATAGATAGATAGATAGATAGATAGATAGATAGATAGATAGAGTTGAATTAATACTTACTCAGAGGAGGATTGACTGGAGCTGTGAAGAGAAAAATGAAACATTCATCAGATCAGCAGCAGAATAAATATAAACATGCAGTGCTTAAATCAATAAAAAGTAATTCATTATTATAATCAACTTCATATATTCCAAATGGATCCTAATATTTCTCACACATTACGCCAAATAATACATGAGAAACATATGATATTTAATGAACACTTTACAACCAGGTCAAATTATTAAATGCACTAACATAAGGATGAGCAAGACATTTGTGACAGTATTTATGAATCTTTGTAATTGTAAGTTATTAGAGCTGAATTGGCGTTCCTCAGGGCTCGGTTCTGGGATTGATGCTGTTCTCTCTCTATATGCTTCCTCTTTACTTCTTTTATTTTGCTTTTCGATACATCATGTTTGCCATGTTGCATGTAATATTAAATCTGGGTTTTAATGCATTACTTATTGTAACATGTGTTTGTAAATGTGACAAAGTCGCTTGCTAAAAACACAGCTGTTCATTATTAAACAGATACAACCTTTAATATCGTTTGATTTTACTAACATTAACTAATGCAGTTAACTCATGTTAACAAATGATACCTTGTTATAAAGCAATATTTTGTATACAATTTTGATAGTATATTATAACATAATATAACAAATACACTGCAAAAAATGAAATATTGACAAAAAAACATCTTGAAATAAGGCAATAAATCTTGTTTTTCTTTCTAAAATAAATGAACTCTCCTGGAACTAAAAGTAAAAGATTATTTTGCTTGTTTTGATCAAATATAACTTGAATTTTCTTAGTAAAAATTGTCAATTCTGGTGTTTCTTTTAATGAATGACGATTTTAAAGTGACGGTATATTTTCTCTCAGTTCATCCTGAGATCAGAAACTTCAAGACACATTTTCTTATTTTAAGAGCAAAATGATTCTTAAACAATGTCTCAAACAATGTTTCTGTCACAAGAGTTTTACAATATTATGGTCCAATGAACTTTACATTTCTTTCAAATCAACCACAAATTAAAGGAAAACATGTTATCAAGTAGAATTTTCTCTCCCCATTGGCAGATAAGACCAACGCATGAGCTGAGCAGGTTTACCGTCCCTGTGATCATGAGAACATGTGAAACTACAGCAGACGCGTGATCAAAAACACTTGCCAGCACGATCTGAACTCCCTCCGGCTCAAATTATCAACTGCAATTGTTTTCCGCTAATAACTGACCGGCGATCTCCAGAGCAACATGAATTAATCATCGTCAACATGAGGATGTGATGTAACGTCATGAAATGTTGGCTTCTGCATGAATGTTTCTCACAAACTCAAGAAATGAGAGCGGTAAACGAAAGCAGAGCGAGATGAGAAGAAAAAACACAAGAAAGAAGTAAAGCGTAATAATATATATAAGCGACATAATAGAATTGGAGAGTTAACCGTGAGTCGAGATGAGTGAACTCCACTTTACATACATACAAACCCATAAATGGCCATATCATATTTAAATATAATATGTATGCTTATTATTAACTAAATACATTTAATTTAAATCTTAAAATCCAGATGCTTAAAAAAAACTTTTTTCCCCCTGGGTTTCTTATTAAACCTGTTTACAATTTGTAAATACAACACACACACACACACACGCACACACACACGCACACACGCACGCACACACGCACGCACACACGCACGCACACACGCACGCACACACGCACACACACACGCACACACACACGCACATACACACGCACATACACACGCACACGCACACGCACACACACACACACATACATACAAACACACATACACACACACACACACACACACACACACACACACACACAAACATAAAACATTTAATACAAATCTAAAACCAAAAAATATATTACACTGTTCAATGCTAATCTTCATGAAAACACACAATGAGCAGATTCTCTTTCAGCTCAAGGTCGAGCAACAGATGAACAGAATCTAACAGCTAAAGTTCGTTTAAAAAGTGCATGAGCGAATTAAAAAGTTCCTTTAATAAAGTTTGACCTGCATGACCAGATCACGATCAAATACACGTGAAAGATTCACTGAAACACATAAATGCATTAAGCCTGATGTTTTACCATCTCATTATAAACTCTGAACTCAAGAAATCACTTACAATCTCACATGTATTATTAGTGCATGTAAACAGAATGAATGCAGTAATGGAAAGCTCAATAAATAATTCACATTATAAAAAGGGGAAAGAGCAGTTTGAGCTGCCGAACCCGAGACTTCAGCACAGTTTTATTGCTCAAAACAGCCAAACAGCCCAGTAAACCAGGTAAAGGTCAAAAGTAAACGCTTCTTTTATTCTATTTGCCAGCAAACACAATCTAGACTGTCATGAAGACACACGAGCGGCTCAGTGATCGATTTCTGTCACGCTGAATAGATGCGGTGCATCAGCGTAACCTCAAAACTTTGTTAACGTGAAGAGATTCATGAAAAGCTTCTGCCTACTGAGAGAATTGATTTTAATGCACTCGATTAAACACGCTAATCACAAACCATCTCAAAGCAAGACGTCGCTGAGGAATATTGGAAGATCTGTTGCATGCTGAAACAACCACAGGCAATCATTCCAACACACATTGACACATTATTGACACCGATTTACAGCAAGGCACTTGTGATGGAATTGCGTTCCTGATCATTTGAAAGCACAAATGAGAATTATTCAGCAGAAACTTGTGCATTTGAGCTGTAAGGTCTAATATACAACATTGAGAATGTAATATATCCATGATATAGTTTATAGTTGAGATATAAACACTGTTGTGTACAGTAGAGATCAGAATAGAGCAAATCAGCTTCTGAAAGTAACTTGGAGACAAACAAAGTGACTTAAAATATGTTTGCCATTGAATCATTCACTCAGGAGGTTTCTTCAGAAACACAGATTCATCCAGTAATGAAACAAGTGAATCTTTATGAATGAGTCATTGAATCATTCACTCAAGAGGTTTCTTCAAAAACAATGATTCATCCAGTAATGAAACAAGTGAATCTTTATGAGTGAGTCATTGAATCATTCACTCAAGAGAATAATTTAAAAACATTGATTCATCCAGTAATGAAACAAGTGAATCTTTATGAGTGAGTCATTGAATCATTCACTCAAGAGAATAATTTAAAAACATTGATTCATCCAGTAATGAAACAAGTGAATCTTTATGAGTGAGTCATTGACTCATTCACTCAAGAGAATAATTTAAAAACATTGATTCATCCAGTAATGAAACAAGTGAATCTTTATGAGTGAGTCATTGAATCATTCACTCAAGAGAATAATTTAAAAACATTGATTCATCCAGTAATGAAACAAGTGAATCTTTATGAATGAGTCATTGAATCATTCACTCAAGAGGTATCTTCAAAAACAATGATTCATCCAGTAATGAAACAAGAGAATCTTTATGAGTGAGTCATTGACTCATTCACTCAAGAGAATAATTTAAAAACATTGATTCATCCAGTAATGAAACAAGTGAATCTTTATGAGTGAGTCATTGAATCATTCACTCAAGAGAATAATTTAAAAACATTGATTCATCCAGTAATGAAACAAGTGAATCTTTATGAGTGAGTCATTGAATCATTCACTCAAGAGAATAATTTAAAAACATTGATTCATCCAGTAATGAAACAAGTGAATCTTTATGAGTGAGTCATTGACTCATTCACTCAAGAGAATAATTTAAAAACATTGATTCATCCAGTAATGAAACAAGTGAATCTTTATGAGTGAGTCATTGAATCATTCACTCAAGAGAATAATTTAAAAACATTGATTCATCCAGTAATGAAACAAGTGAATCTTTATGAATGAGTCATTGAATCATTCACTCAAGAGGTATCTTCAAAAACAATGATTCATCCAGTAATGAAACAAGAGAATCTTTATGAGTGAGTCATTGAATCATTCACTCAAGAGAATAATTTAAAAACATTGATTCATCCAGTAATGAAACAAGTGAATCTTTATGAGTGAGTCATTGAATCATTCACTCCAGAGAATAATTTAAAAACATTGATTCATCCAGTAATGAAACAAGGAAATCTTTATGAGTGAGTCATTGAATCATTCACTCAAGAGAAAGAAACGCTGATTCGTCCAGTAATGAAGAAGAAGAAGAAATGTTACATTTATATAGCGCTTTTCCAGAGCTCAAAGTGCTTTACATAGTACGGGGGAATCTCCTCAACCACCACCAATGTGCAGCATCCACCTGGATGATGCGACGGCAGCCATATTGCGCCAGAACGCTCAAAACACATCAGCTTAATGGTGGAGAGGAGACAGAGCAATGAAGCCAATTAGAGCATGGGGGGATTAGTAGGCCATGATGGAGCAATGCCAATGGGCAAATTTGGCCAGGATGCCGGTTAAACCCCTACTCTTGCGAAGGATATCCTGGGATTTTTAATGACCACAGAGAGTCAGGACCTCGGTTGAAACAAGTGAGTCATTGAATCTTTATGAGTGAGTCATTGAATCTTAAATCAACCCAATTTTTTTAAATAATTAATTAAATATATATTTTTAAATAGACTGCAACATTTAGTTAGAACCTCTGGTAAATTGCATGTTATTTTCTTGATTTACTGTTCAGAATTGTGGGAGAATTGTGATTCTCAGTTTATCCAGAATCGTGCAACTCTAATAAACAAGAATGTTTGCTTTCACTTACATTGATATTTTTTAGTATTATCTTCATACTTCAGAAATAACGTGGTAGTGTCACAATCATGTTGTGTCTCTGCCACTCCCTGTCTATCATGATGTCAATTCTTGTTCACTTCCAGGACTTTCTAGATCCTTCCACACCTGTCTTGTGTCAATCATCTCGTTAGTGTCTCCAGGTGTGTCCCTTATCCTGTCTATTTAAACCCTCATGTTGTCCCTAGTCTTTGTCTCTTGTTGACGTTCCAAGTTGCAAGTGTGTGGATGTTATGCCCTCTCTGTGGTCCCGAGTTTTGCACCATTGAGTGCCCTTTATGTTTCTATGATTAAAGTGTTTCTGTTGCATTTCCGTGGTTTCCTCGTCTCTCCGCATCGCACTCTAGCACTATTGTTACAGGTAGAAGATTTTAAACATTTACTTACAGTTCAACCTACAAGACTTTCATTTTAATATTTACTTACAGCAAACGTGTGCTTATACTGTGGTGTGAAAAAGAGTTTTTTGCATGTTTGTATATATCTTTGAAAAGATTTTATTTATCAAGAACACATTAAATTGATCAAAAGTGACAGTAAAGATCCTTATAAAGTCACACAAGATTCTATTTCAAATAAATGCGGTTCTTTTGAACTTTCTGCTCATCAAAGAATCAAATGTAAAATAAAATGTATCACAGTTTCCCCAGAAATATGAACTGTTTTCAACACTGATAATAATCATAAATGTTTGATGATCATCAAATCATTATATTATAATGATTTTTGAAGATCATGTGACACTGAAGACTGGATTAATGAAGCTGAAAACACAACTACAAATATTACACTGTTTTACTGTATTTATCATCTAATAAATTCAGCTTTAATCACAGGAATAAACAACACTTTACTATATATTCACATAGAAAACAGCTGTTCCCTTTCAGGGAACTCGAGCTGTGTCAAAGCGCTAGGGGAAATAGCTTTGCTTCAGTCACGTGAAGATCTGTGCAACCAATGAGAGACGAACGCGTGTGAATGCGTCACTGCCGGCGATTGCCGGTGACGTCATGAGGAAGAGCATAAAGCGTGTCCGAAACCCGGAAGCGCCAGCTCTGAATGTGAGAGTGAATTTGAGACTAAGATAGTTTAAAAATCAGGGAATATGAGTGTGAAAAGTGTGGCGAATGAACAGAATTTCAGACCATGTGTTTATCCTTGTCCACGTTTTATAACGGGCAAGGATACACATGTTATGTGACTGAAGCAAGGCTATTTCCCCCTAGCGCTTTGACGCAGCGTCTCGTTCCCCTCAGGGAACCAGGGTTACATTCGTAACCCGAGACGTTTTACACTGATATAATATTACCCTGTTTTACTGTATTTATCATCTAATAAATTCAGCTTTGCTGAGTAGAAGAAACTCTTCCAGAAACATTTTTGTGTAAATATGGAAAAGATGATTGTCTGTGGTAAATGCTATACATTGGCACTAGATAAAAAACAACCTGAAATATAAATTTTTACAGCTGACTGCAAAAATTCTTTGTTTGTATTTGTATCACAATAATGTGTTGAAGTGCAGATCACAATCATCACTTCGTATCGACAGATAGAAGCTTTAAAATTAAACACCAAACACAAGCGGACCAGGCAGGACAGATCCAAGAGGAAGGATTTGATGAGCTTTTTAGAGTCAGGGTGACACTAGCGATGCCACACGACAATCATAACCACCGCCAGTCATTTTACAGGAAGGATGAATTGTTTCTGAGAAACAGCAAATGACGCATTTGCTCTTGTGGCCACATTATCATATCATCATTCAGGAATAAAACAGATCTTTCTCTGAGTGGATGGGCTATTTTTTCTTGTGCTTTTTCTGTCCTCGAGTTGAGAAATCAGAGCAAATTGAAATGCCACCCCCTGCTCGTCTGCGCCATTGTGTTTGAGACTGAAAATATGAAAAGAGGTTTGTCGTCTCCATTATGAGACGCAGATTTCTAAAGGCTGCTTTGAAACAGGAATCTACATATTGCAGATCTTAAGTACATCAGAATTTGAAGAAGACATATTATGCCAATCTCTTCCTGTTGTGTTTGTTTAGATCAGGTTTTCCTGCTTGAACGTTGATTATTTTCACCATATTCCTCTTCCCAGTCTCTCAGAAATGCTCTGTTTAGTTCCTGTCTCTATAAAGCTCCTCCTTCTGAAAGCACACTGTGCTCTGATTGGTCGGCTGTATCGGTGTGTGATGATTGGTCGAGAGCTTCCAGCGTGTGTTTTGGAAATGTCCCCCCCTTCCCATAACCACCAGTTTCAACGCACGACTCACTCACTCAAGCCCCGCCCCTTTATTCTGCGCATTAATTATTATAATGAGGAATATTGTGACGTGTGGGTTCTGAACTTTGCAGAGCTTTTTCATGCTCAAACGGCAACATTACACACTAAAAGGAGATGAACATGGACAAAAATCCTGTTTAACATTACATGCAGATAAAACATCCGTTTCAAGGCAGCATTTGATTATCAACCACTTTATAAACTCCCGGGCCAGATTAATCAGACGTAATGCACAGACCAAAGTCACATAGACGCTATTTATCTCCGTTAAGCCAGAGCTGACCCCGCCAAACAATATTCCATCTGCTTTCATGTTTCAATATGTTTAATAGATTAAAGATTAACAAGTAACCTCATTTCAGACCTTCTTGAGTCGGTCACGCAACAAAAGCAAAAGCTGAAAGCACACAGACACGCCGCTGTTCTTCATTAAACTCTCTGGCCTCGAGGCCGCGGATGGTAACCCAGCCATCAAACCTTCAAATGCTGTTTATTTTGGTACAAATAATAATATGCAAGTTTCAGATCAATGCAAACTGCTGTGATTTTAACCCTTCGCTTGAACAGAACTCTGTAAAATCCTATTTCTTTCATGCCTTGGAAATAACTTAGTTTAGGATTTACTTTGAAATGTTTTCACTCAGAACATAATTAAAGAAAGAAACAATACTGAATTAAAGTTTACATTTTGAAGTAGAAAAGCTGAAAAAGTACTGCAATTTTTTAGTTCAGTGAAATTCCGAAATGAATTATTTGCTTTTGCATCATCCAAACTTGTTCTTTTTGTTCTGGATTGATCTTCACAAGCAACACGCGCAAATGAATTATTACTTATTAGCCGCCAGCCGACACATAAAATACAATCAAACTAAAACTCCAGACGAGCATCAGTTAATCACTTTCAGAGCTAAACTAATGATTATTATTGAACACTCAATTTACAAAAAAGAAAAGCTATCACTACTTTTATTCGTCGAGGCTGCCTTAAACTGATCAAAAGTGAGAGTAAAGATATTTATAATGCTATAAAAGATTCTATTTCAAATAAATGCTGTTCCCTTTCAAGGGAACGAGACGCTGCGTTGAACGCTTATAGAATATCACTTGGGGAATACTTGGACAATAGCTTGTGAAGCACTATGTAAACGATCGATCGACCAAGTGTGAGTGAGTGACGGTCTCAGTCGGTGATGTCACGAACCAGGGTGATAAATATTAGATTAGATTAGATTCAACTTTATTGTCATTACACAAGTACAGGTACAAGGCAACGAAATGCAGTTTAGGTCTAACCAGAAGTGCAATAGCAGCAAGTGCAGGATATATACAATGGTTGCATAAGTGCAGGATATGGAGATGTACAGGATTTACAGGTAATATGTACAATGAATATAAATATACAGATGGTTATTACTATGACAGGTGAGTGTGTGCTATAAATATAATTACAGGTGTCTATAAACAGCATTTACAGGTGAATATGTGCTATAAATGTAAATGTATATACAGATGTCTCTAACTATAAACAGAATTTACAGGAAGATGTATACAATTGTTAGCTTAAGGTGAGCAGTAGATTTAAGGTAGTGCAATGAGCATGGACAGTGCAAATAAGTGAGTTGCGAAATGTAAACAGTTGGTACTGTATGAACAGTTGGTAGTGCAAATGAGCATGTTCCAGCTAAAGTACAGTAGTGCAAGGTGCAAGTGTAAACAGTTGTTACTGTAAGCAGTAAACAGTTGTTGTAAACAGTTGTTACTGTAATGAACAGTCAGCAGTGCAAATGGCACAAATAAGTAACAGAGTGAGCGAAGAGTCTATAAGGGTAGTAGTGGGGGGGGGCAGTGAAGGAGTCTGGTGTGGTGGGGGAGTCTGTGAGGGGAGTGGGGTGGTGGGGGGTGAGGAGTGTCTGTGAGGGGAGTGGGATGGTGGTGGGGGGGGAGAGAGGAGTCTATGAGGGGAGTGGGATGGTGGGGGGGTAAGAGGAGAGTCTGTGAGGGGAGTGGGATGGTGGTGGGGGGGGAGAGAGGAGTCTATGAGGGGAGTGGGATGGTGGGGGGGTAAGAGGAGAGTCTGTGAGGGGAGTGGGATGGTGGTGGGGGGGTAAGAGAAGAGTCTGTGAGGGGAGTGGGATGGTGGTGGGGGTAAGAGGAGAGTCTATGAGTGGAGTGGGATGGTGGTGTGGGAAAGATGAGTCTATGAGGGGAGTGGGATGGGGGGAAGGAGTCTATGAGGAGAGTGGGATGGTGGTAAGAGGAGAGTCTGTGAGGGGAGTGGGATGGTGGGGGGGGAGAGAGGAGTCTATGAGGGGAGTGGGATGGTGGGGAGGAGTCTATGAGGAGAGTGGGAAGGTGGTAAGAGGAGAGTCTGTGAGGGGAGTGGGATGGTGGTGGGGGAGAGAGGAGTCTATGAGGGGAGTGGGATGGTGGGGAGGAGTCTATGAGGAGAGTGGGAAGGTGGTAAGAGGAGAGTCTGTGAGGGGAGTGGGATGGTGGTGGGGGAGAGATGAGTCTATGAGGGGAGTGGGATGGGGGGGAAGGAGTCTATGAGGAGAGTGGGATGGTGGTAAGAGGAGAGTCTGTGAGGGGAGTGGGATGGTGGGGGGGTAAGAGTATAGTCTACGAGGGTAGTGGGATGGTGGTGAGGGAGAGGGGAGTGGGATGGTGGTAAGAGGAGAGTCTGTGAGGGGAGTGGGATGGTGGTGGGGGAGAGTCTGTGAGGGGAGTGGGATGGTGGGGGGGTAAGAGTATAGTCTACGAGGGTAGTGGGATGGTGGTGAGGGAGAGGAGAGTGGGATGGTGGTAAGAGGAGAGTCTGTGAGGGGAGTGGGATGGTGGGGGGGTAAGAGTATAGTCTACGAGGGTAGTGGGATGGTGGTGAGGGAGAGGGGAGTGGGATGGTGGTAAGAGGAGAGTCTGTGAGGGGAGTGGGATGGTGGTGGGGGAGAGTCTGTGAGGGGAGTGGGATGGTGGTGGGGGAGAGAGGAGAGTCTGAGGGGAGTGGGATGGTGGTGGGGGTAAGAGGAGAGTCTGAGGGGAGTGGGATGGTGGTGGGGGGGTAAGAGGAGAGTCTGAGGGGAGTGGGATGGTGGTGGGGGGGAGAGGAGAGTCTGAGGGGAGTGGGATGGTGGTGGGGGTAAGAGGAGAGTCTGAGGGGAGTGGGATGGTGGTGGGGGGGTAAGAGGAGAGTCTGAGGGGAGTGGGATGAGGGAGAGAGGAGAGTCTGAGGGGAGTGGGATGGTGGTGGGGGAGAGAGGAGAGTCTGAGGGGAGTGGGATGATGGTGGGGGGGGTAAGAGGAGAGTCTGAGGGCAGTGGGATGGTGGTGGGGGGGTAAGAGGAGAGTCTGAGGGGAGTGGGATGGTGGTGGGCGGGTAAGAGGAGAGTCTGTGAGGGGAGTGGGATGGTGGTGGGGGTGGGAGGAGAGTGTATGAGGGGAGTGGGATGGTGGTGGGGGAGAGAGGAGAGTCTGTGAGGGGAGTGGGATGGTGGTGGGGGGGCAGGGGGGTGAGAGGAGTCTATGAGGGGAGTTGGATGGTGGGGGGGAGAGGAGTCTATGAGGGGAGTGGGCTGGTGGGGGGGTTAGAGGGGAGTGGGCTGGTGGGGGGGTAAGAGGAGTCTATGAGGGTGGTAGGATGATGGTTTAGGGGGAGAGGGGAGAGTCTGTGAGGGGAGTGGGATGGTGGTGGGGGGCAGGGGGGTGAGAGGAGTCTATGAGGGGAGTGGGATGGTGGGGGGTGAGAGGAGAGTCTGGATGGGAGTGGGATGGTGGTGGGGGTAAGAGGAGAGTCTGTGAGGGGAGTGGGATGGAGGTGGGGGGGGAGAGGAGTCAGTGAGGGGAGTGGGATGGTGGGGGGAGAGTAGTCTATGAGGGGAGTGGGATGTTGGGGGGGGTAAGAGGAGAGTGGGATGTTGGGGGGGGGTAAGAGGAGAGTCTGTGAGGGGAGTGGGATGGTGGGGGTGGGGGTGGGGGTGAGAGGAGAGTCTGTGAGGGGAGTGGGATGTTGGGGGGGGGAGAGGAGTCTGTGAGGGGAGTGGGATGGTGGGGGTGGGGGTGAGTCTGTGAGGGGAGTGGGATGGTGGTGGGGGAGAGATGAGTCTATGAGGGGAGTGGGATGGGGGGGAAGGAGTCTATGAGGAGAGTGGGATGGTGGTAAGAGGAGAGTCTGTGAGGGGAGTGGGATGGTGGGGGGGTAAGAGTATAGTCTACGAGGGTAGTGGGATGGTGGTGAGGGAGAGGGGAGTGGGATGGTGGTAAGAGGAGAGTCTGTGAGGGGAGTGGGATGGTGGTGGGGGAGAGTCTGTGAGGGG
This sequence comes from Rhodeus uyekii, assembly GCA_037043235.1. Classification (NCBI taxonomy): domain Eukaryota; kingdom Metazoa; phylum Chordata; class Actinopteri; order Cypriniformes; family Acheilognathidae; genus Rhodeus; species Rhodeus uyekii. Next base: position 777,829 of record JAWRVZ010000205.1, read on the forward strand.
AGTGGGATGGTGGTGGGGGAGAGAGGAGAGTCTGAGGGGAGTGGGATGGTGGTGGGGGTAAGAGGAGAGTCTGAGGGGAGTGGGATGGTGGTGGGGGGGTAAGAGGAGAGTCTGAGGGGAGTGGGATGGTGGTGGGGGGGAGAGGAGAGTCTGAGGGGAGTGGGATGGTGGTGGGGGTAAGAGGAGAGTCTGAGGGGAGTGGGATGGTGGTGGGGGGGTAAGAGGAGAGTCTGAGGGGAGTGGGATGGGGGAGAGAGGAGAGTCTGAGGGGAGTGGGATGGTGGTGGGGGAGAGAGGAGAGTCTGAGGGGAGTGGGATGATGGTGGGGGGGGGGGGTAAGAGGAGAGTCTGAGGGCAGTGGGATGGTGGTGGGGGGGTAAGAGGAGAGTCTGAGGGGAGTGGGATGGTGGTGGGCGGGTAAGAGGAGAGTCTGTGAGGGGAGTGGGATGGTGGTGGGGGTGGGAGTTGAGTGTATGAGGGGAGTGGGATGGTGGTGGGGGAGAGAGGAGAGTCTGTGAGGGGAGTGGGATGGTGGTGGGGGGGCAGGGGGGTGAGAGGAGTCTATGAGGGGAGTTGGATGGTGGGGGGGAGAGGAGTCTATGAGGGGAGTGGGCTGGTGGGGGGGTTAGAGGGGAGTGGGCTGGTGGGGGGGTAAGAGGAGTCTATGAGGGTGGTAGGATGACCGCTGAAATATGCGCTGGAAACCGGTGACGGTAAACCTTGCTATCTCTCGGGGGGAGACAAGCATGTGCTGTGTGTAGTCTTTCTGGGAGCGGAGCATGCTAGGTCAACGCTCGTGAGCCACTGCAGCTGAGGCTCTGTGGCGATCTAGGTTAGCAAATGGATCTGATGGCGGGGTCTGAGACGGCCCCTATCTCGACCTTACCCGGTGGATCCAGTGCCTCTTGCATGGTTTCGGAAACACACTCGAGGGCGGTTACTTCTGACCAGGCCAGGCACCGGCACTGCAATTGTCTAGCTCTGAGGAGTTAGACGTTGTTAGTGTCAACACTGAGAGTGTGGATTCGCTAGCCACCTCTCCAGCTTACAAAGAACTTCTCGAGGTAGTGACTCGCGCTGTGGCTACACTAAACATTGATTGGCCAGCAGAAGCTAACGTAGTTCGTCCGAGAAAGAGTAAATTAGATGAACGTTTTCTGCCAGCCCGGGTCCTTCCCCCCCGCCGGGACTTGCCTTTCTTCCCGGATCTCCACACTGAGGTGGCTAGATCCTGGAGAAGGCCAGCCACCTCCAGAGTTCTCACACCAGAAAATAATACTTATGCTTCTCTGGTGGGTGGTGGGAATTATGGCACGATACCGAAAGTGGAGTAGGTGCTTGTGAGCCACCGCTCTCCACAATCGGTATCATCGCTAAAAGTCCTGGTGTTGCCCACTAAACCAATGAGAGTCACTTCTTCACATGTGGGCAGACCATACTCTGTTTCCAGTCAAGCAGCGGTGTGTCTTCACAGCACCACCCTGCTTCAAGCCTATCAAGCAGAGTTGTTGGGGGACCTCGATGAGGGCGGAGGCATAGGTCCTCAGGCAGTGGCTGAACTCAGAAAAGCCACAGCTCTTGCCCTCCGGGCCACAAGGGAGAAGACTGCATCAATTGGTCACTCAATGGCACCTTGTGTGGTCAAGGAGAAGCACCTGTGGCTTAACTTAACATCTCTTAAAGATAAAGAGAAACATTTTCTTTTGGACCCCCCTCTTACGTCCTCTGGGCTTTTCTGGTGACTCAGTTAAAACAGTAGTTGATAAGTTCCAGGAGGCAGCAAAGCAGTAAGTGGCGTTCAATGTATTACTGCCTTGTCGCCCTAAAACTGGGGCTGTGAGCCAGCCGCAGCCCCAGAGCTCCTCACAGCGGGCCGCTCAAAGGCAGAGTGTCTTAACCGTCAACCCCCCAGGGGTCGGGTCGACACTCTCAGCCTCAGCCTTCTGGCAGGAGGACGGATCTGAGGACTGTCATCCTCGCAAAGAAGGCTCCTTAATCATAGTTCCCTGAAGAGGGAATGAGACCTTGCGTCTTTGACCTCAGCACCTTGTGCCTTCCGAGCTTGCTTCAGACACTCCTCTAAGCTGCCGTCTCTGGTTTCCGGCGCATCTTTATCACCCTGGCATCACCGATTGCGACCGTCACTCACACTCGGTCTACCGATCGTTAGATCGTTTACAGAGTGCTTCACGAGATATCCTCCAAGTATTCCCAAAGCATTCAATGCAGCGTCTTGTTCCCTGTTCAGGGAACTATAGTAATATTCGTAAACTGAGATGTTCTTTTGAACTTTCTGTTCATCAAAGAATCCTGAGAAATAAGATGTACGGTTTCAAAATTTATAATAAAGTAAATGTTTGTTGACATGTTGATCATATCAGAATGTGAAGAGCATGTGACACTGAAGATGCAGTAATGATGCTGAAAATACAACTTTAATCACTGGAATAAATGACACTTTACTATATATTCACATAGAAAACAGCTGTTTTACATTGATATAATATTACAATGTTTTACTGTATTTATCATCTAATAAATTCAGCTTTAATCAAAGGAATAAATGACACTTTACTATGAATTCACATAGAAAACAGCTGTTTTACATTGATATAATATTACAGTGTTTTACTGTATTTATCATCTAATAAATTCAGCTTTAATCAAAGGAATAAATGACACTTTACTATGAATTCACATAGAAAACAGCTGTTTTACATTGATATAATATTACAATGTTTTACTGTATTTATCATCTAATAAATTCAGCTTTAATCAAAGGAATAAATGACACTTTACTATGAATTCACATAGAAAACAGCTGTTTTACATTGATATAATATTACAGTGTTTTACTGTATTTATCATCTAATAAATTCAGCTTTAATCAAAGGAATAAATGACACTTTACTATATATTCACATAGAAAACAGCTGTTTTACATTGATATAATATTACAGTGTTTTACTGTATTTATCATCTAATAAATTCAGCTTTAATAACAGGAATAAATGACACTTTACTCTATATTCACATAGAAAACAGCTGTTTTACACTGATATAATATTACACTGTTTTACTGTATTTATCATCTAAACACGTTACTTTCTATGGGTGACCGGGCTTTTTCTTCTTTTTCTCCCAAACTATGGAATGATCTTTCCAATGAGATCAGACATGGTGACTCTTATAGTGCTTTTAAATCTTCACTTAAAATTATTATTTTTTTTAGACTTGCATACCAGTGATTATTATTATTATGTGTTCTGCTTTGCTTTTATATAATGCATCTTTCTTTTTTAAATTAACTCTAATGCATGTTTATTGTATTTATGTTTCTGTGCAGCGCTTTGACATGTAACTTTTAAAGGCGCTATATAAAATAAAGTTTATTATTATTATTATTATAAATGACACTTTACTATATATTCACATAGAAGACAGCTGTTTTACATTAATATAATAATATAATATAATATACAATTTTAGTGTATTTATCATGTAATAAATACAGCTTTGATGTGCAGAAGAAATTCTTTTAAGATTCTTTTCAACGCTAGCATAAATAAAAATCCCCCTGAAATGAATTATAATAAATTAACTTTAATGTTAGTCATGCGTGACGTACTGCTGTATGTGACAATCCTGGTGGTTGAATCTCCCTCTCCGAAGCGTGTGATCGGCGTGAGTCGGACCACGTAGGCCTCGGGTCTGATGAGCTCTGTCAGGTTGTGTGTGATCAGTTCTCCCTTCTGGATGTTTCCCTCCATTGGAATATCCTGCTCCCACCAGCGATCCTGCCCCATCTGAAGGAGAAATCAGGCTTACATCAACTCTCCACTGAAAATACATGGATACAACTTTAAAGAGGCCATATTATTCCTTGCTGTTGTGTTTGACTCCACTAGATCAGTTTTTCCTGCTTGAATGTTGATTATTTTCCCCATATTCATCTTTTCCCAGTCTGTCAGAAATGCTCTGTTTAGTTCCTGTCTCTGTGAAGCCCCTCCTTCTGAAAGCACACTGTGCTCTAATTGGTCCGCTGGATCAGTGTGTTTTGATTGGTTGAGAGCTTCCAGTGCATTTGGGAAATGTCCCGCCCCTTCCCATAACCACCAGTTTCAACACACGACTCACTCACTCAAGCCCCGCCCCTTTATTCTGAGGATTAATAATGATAATGAGGAACATTGTGACAATCTGTCATCATTTACTTTCTTCTTTGGAACATTTAAGAAGATGTTCTGAAAGAGTGTGTTTTTTATCATTCAATGAAAGCCAAAGAGGTTAAAATCTGGTGTGATTTCTAACATTGTTCAAAATATATACTTTACAATATTAGTTAACATGAACTACTTCTACAGTTGTTACAGTTTAGGACTTTTACCAATATGAACCAACTATGAACAGTTGTATTTTATACTAAGCTTTAGTTATTTTAGTACTTCAGATTCAACTACACAAACATGAGGAATGTCAAATTCACATTTTACATTTAATAAGCGACTTAGAACTTAGAAAAAAGAAAGCGATTCGTCTTGAAGAGAAAGATGAACCCAAGAAGAGCTCAAAATACAAAGTTTCAGACATTGCTTAGAGGAGCAAAAGCTAGAAAAGAGAGGATTAAAGGAAAGTGAAAGCACAAAACTTTAATTTTTTGTGTGCTCTTTTGAATACTGTCAGGGATTCTGCGCTCCGGATGAAGGCAGGAGATTGATCAGGAGATCGGCAGGAACATGTTCTGGAGTGATTGTGTGTCTCTCTGTGACGAGCCATCGCTCATTCCCCGATCGAGGGTTTCTGGAAGGTGTGTAGATCTTCAGTAGAGAGTGGAAGCAGGAAATGCTGAGCCTGTGTTTGATCTGTAAGAGTTAATGAACGTGATGCAAGCAGTGACTTGGAGTCAGTGCAGAGATAAAGAGATGAGAGACGTGGCGCTTAGGGTTTGTTTAAAACCAGACGAGCTGCAGCTTCTGGATCAGTTGCAGATCAGTTTTATTGAACTTGAAGGAAATCATTGCAATAATCAAGCCTGGAAATGAGCAGGACCGGCCTTATGCTCCTGATGTTATGAATACATGTTTGCGACGTGATCTTTGAAGGTCAGCTGGTCCTCAAAGATAACTCCAAGATTTCTGGATGAGTTAAACGTTGAAGAGACGATCTGGATGGTGAAGTCGTGTTGTATAGTTGGATTAGCTGGAAAGACGAGAAGCTCCGTCTTTGCCAAGCTGATCTAAAGATGATGCTCTTTCATCCATGTCGAGATGTCGTGCATCCACTGTGGGACCATCTGGTCGGAATGATAGAGCTATCAGTGATAGAAGAAACTGTGTGCCCGTATGATGGGACCCATTGATGTGGTGAAAATGGAGAAGAGAAGTGGTCCAAGTACTGAGCCCTGAGGAACACCAGTGATCAGCTGATGTGCTTTGAGAGCAAACCCTGAAAGAACTTCCTGTGAGACAGTGAAGTGGAGTTCAGCAGGCTGCAGTAAAATAAGTTTATTTTGTTTTACTTAAATGAATGTTATTTTTATTTCAAGCCATAAAAGTTTTGCAGTACAACGCTCGCCCCCTCAGTGCATCTCGCTTCCATCTGTACCCACTTCACAAGGCGTGGTTTGTGATTTCCCTCGCTAATATGCATCGGCTTGTTGTGTTTACACTTGAAGGTGAAGGTGATTGGGTTGATTCTGAACATAACACCTCCATTCAGGTAACAAGACGTTTTACATTTGAATTCATGCATTTATCAGATGCTTTTATCCAAAGCGACTTGCATTGCATTCAAGAAACAAATTGACATTCTAATCAGTTCTTGCTTTCCCTGGGAATCGAACCCTTGACCTTGATGTTGCAAGCGCCACTCTCTACTCTTAGACACACAGGGAAGTTTTACTGCAGTGAACCTGCAAAGAAAAGTCTGGAAAAACACAAGCAGTTTGTGCTGTAAACGTGTGACTGACGACATTAGGCTTTTAATTGAGGCTGAAAGCTGCTCGGTTATTGGGAGGCAGCAGCTTTAGTTAACTCAGGCTCACTGGGAAATTGGAAACTGCTGCTTTGTCACTGAAAATGGCTGGCATTATTCACCGGCGGCCCTTACCAGGATCCCGTCAAATCCCGTTTCCCTGACAGGAACGAGAAGTAACCGGATCAGAGAGAGTTTAAGTTTGTCACCGCCAGATGGATTCATTAAGCGCCAAACCGTTCTTCCACTAAATACCAATTCACTGAAATTACAGCCTGCAACTTTGGCCAGGTTTTCAAATGCACATTATTAGACTGTTTTCCTTAAAGCGCTCTTCATATCTGTATGATGCTGCAAGAACTTGATCACCTGACCTCAAACTGCCAAATCTCCCTGAAAATGACAGACCTCCTGATCACTTTGACACAGCAAACGCACCTTCGGATTTCAAGTGCATTTGATGCAGTTTCTCACACTCCTCTCCGTAAGAAGAACTGACGGGCGCGTCATGTGACCTCCGAAGCAGATTTCTCCAGACCTGATCAAAGGAGGAGAAGGCAAGCGAGATGGAGGAGTAATCAAAGTGCTGGTTCTCCGTGAGTAATTAGTCTGTGTGACTGTGTGTTGATCGAGAGATTCACAGAGCAGGAGACGTGAGAGGAACGCATGAAATGAGTCAATGCACAGGAAAATAACACTATAAATTCACAAGCAGATAAGTAAAAAAACAAATGGAATTAAATAAAAGCTATTTTATTTATTCATGAAGACATGAGTAAAGAACATAAAATAAAAATAAACACTTCAGTAGATTAACAAAAATAAAATTTCATTCAGTAATTTCATTCCAAAAAATTATTAAATTATAATCACACTCGAAGAATGCAAAAACATAGAAAATAAATAGGTAAAACAAAATACTCATGAAGACATGAGTAAAAAATGCAAAATAAAAATATGTAAGAAGATGAGTAAATAAAATAAAATATGATTAATTTATTTTAAAACAATAAAATGACTCACAAAGACAAAAATCAAAGTAAACTATTAATTAAATAAAGTTACTCACAAAGACATGAGTAAAGAAAGCAAAATCAAACACAAAAAAATGTAGAAAAAACATATTCAATAAAGAATGCAAAATAAAGTATAAGTAAATAAAGTAAGATGTAATTTAAAATGAGTAATTTATATTAAAACACAATAAAATTACTCACAAAGACAAAAACAAAGAAAATTATTAAATAAATAAAATCAGAAAGCGTGAAGAAAACAAATAATTATGAAAAAAACTATTCATTAAATAATGCCAAATAAAATCAAATAAAACTATTTAAAAAAAAACACAAAGACAGGAGTAAAGATACCAAAATAAAATTACTAAATATGTACATAAAATAAAATTACTCGTGAAGAAAAGAGTGCTAAATAAAACTAAATACATTTATTATACAAGTAGATAAGTAAATAAATTAAATTTTAAAACACAAAATCAAGGCAAATAATTAATTAATTGTATTAAAATAATAAAATTAAAAAAGCAAAATACAATTAAATAACTAAATAAATACAATATTTTTAGAATGCAATAAATAACAAATGATTAAAATCGTTGCATTTAGGAAATAGTACACCATTGGAATATAATTTCTAACATTAAAGAAAAAAACTAAATGATAAAAAATAAAATAATCCTCAGAGCCAGATGCACAGATGCATTGAGGATTCACTGGAAATAATTCACTGTAAAGCAAACCTGGTATTTTAGATTAGATTAGATTCAACTTTCCAACTTATGGTGAAGAATAAATCATTTGCTGGCAATACTGACCTAAAAGCAACGCACAGATGCATAAACAGAAGATCCACTGGAAATAGAGCGACCTTGGCATACTATTTCCAGCATACATTGATAAAGACATGCAGACTGTAACCTCACGTGATGAGATCTACTAGGAATAGGTTGAGTATTGGGATGCAAACTCCAGTCAGGCAAAAGAAGACAAGCGAAGAACGACTGAAACCAGCGTGATTGTCGTTCTCACATCCCGTCATTGAACTAAAGCTTCATCCAGGATTCACAGAAGATCATCCATTATGAAGGCCGTCAGTGTTATTTCAAAGCCGAGCCAAGGGTGATTGTGAGGAGTAGACTGAGCCCGGATAAAAATAGCAGCGCATCTCTCCACTTCTGCTCGACACGGCGTGTCCGGGGCCCTGGGGCCGTGATTTATTTACCAAGGAACTCTCTCTTTCCTGCTTCTTATTCACTCACGTGCCGTCAAACCGGGTGGAGTTACAGACTACATCATACGGCTGTGAGAAACCTCAGCTTTAACGAGAGACTGGAAGAGGACTGGAGTAAAGATTCCTGTGCTTTTACTTACAGCCATAAATGTGTTACACGACTCATAACAACAAGCTACTGTCGTGAATGAATTAAGATACTTGAATTAAGAATTTTTTGATATTTGTACAGTAATACCTTGAGATACGAGCGTCCCAAGATACGAGTATTCTGAGATACGAGCAAGCCTTCGAGCAATTTCTGTTTTGAGAAATGAGTAAATATTTGAGATACGAGTAAATATTTGAGATAGCTCGGAGCCCCTCACTCCTTCACTTCATGTGTTCCTTCACTAAGTGTTCTTCTTAAGCAAAAACAGCAGTCGAAGAAGATTGAGCGTGTGCGTATTGAGTGCAGATGAGATGTCAAATTAGAGATTAAAATGAGATCACGGTTCCCGTTTTTCCGCGTGTAGATTTGTTATTCGCTCGCGGATGAAATTTACGCAAACATCAGTTTTACGTTTCTTTTTTTTTGGGAGGGGTTTGCCGCCATAGTTGACTTCCATACGCGGAAGTCTCTATATCAATTAAAAACTTTTTTAGAGGGCCGGAACGGATCATTTTTTCCCCCATTATTTTTTATGGGAAAAAATTATTTGAGATACGAGCAACTCGATTCGTATCTCAAGGTATTACTGTAATACATTTCTGCATTTATCAGATGCTTTTATCCAAAGCCACTTGCATTGCATTCAAGAAACACGTTGAACATTCTAATCAGTTTGTGCTGGAACGCAAGACCGAGACACTGAGGAAGAAGAGTGTATGAGCAGGTTTATATGTGAAGTCCCACCTGATACTGTAGCAAAACAAATGAAAGTGGTGTAAAACACGGCAACATTAGTGAATGTGTGTGTTTTTGCTCTTCTCCAGTATTCAGGTCGTTTAGATCAGTGTATTGAACTGAGAGAACTGGAGTCACACAGATGAACACATTCACACTCATTGACCTCATTGCAAACTCTAGCAGGAGCTCCGGACTCCCAGCACTGACCTGCCGTATTCCCAGGCGATAGGCCATGATGCGGTCCACTGCGTTGGGGTTCATCTGCGTCCACTGCAGCTTGTAGCCGTAAACGCGCGGACGGTTCTGCCGCAGCGGACTATAGGTGTCGTAGTAAAACTCAGGAGCGAACGCTTTCCCTGCAGAGACATAATATCATGTATCATGTTATGTTCTCAATATGGCATCACACATATTAATTAATAAAACAATATTTTATATATATAGAAAAAAAACATTTGAATACATAAAATTAAATAAGATGATTGTCAGTGGTAACATGATATATCAAAGTCATCAATAAATAAGTAAATAAATAAATAAATACATAAACAAATAAATAAAGTTAAAGTTAAACTATATGATTCTATAATGTTTTAAATGTAACATCAAACCAAATAATGAAAACAATAAGAAAAGAAAAATAGAAAATATAATTTATTATAATACATTTGAATATTATATATTATATATATATATATATAATAGTAAAAATATAAATTAAAAACATACAAATATTTTGACATACTGTATATATATACACAGTATAACAAAATATTTGTATGTTTTTAATTTATATTTTATATTTTTACTATAATATTTTTATATATTGTAAAAATATAAAATATAAATTAAAATACATAAAATATCTAATTAGATGTATTTGAATAAAAATTGTTTAATAGCTACTGGTAGTTGTGGTTGAGAGGTTGGGCTTGTTTTATAGGTCAAAAAAAAAGTCACACATTAAGGATCCACTGGAATTAATTTTAACATTGTAGTATTACTATTGCGAATCACTATTAATAAATGGCCGCATATGTGACATCTCTTCTGTGCCTGATTCTGCAGCAAGTCACGAGTAAACAAACAAAACTCTCCGCCTGTAAATGAGCAGGAATGTTAAACACAATCATGTCAGTGTGTTTGCATCGGTCAGAGACGAGAGCTGATGATGGAGCAGAGAGAGACGCTGGGGAACGAGAAGCTGATGATCTCTGCAAGCATCCGTCGGCGTTTGTGTCAGCCGTGACTTATTACGCAGCTGCGGTGGGCCAGACACTTTTAATGATGCACAGATTTCACCTCACAGAGTCACCAGCCACTAAACTAAAAAAAACAAGAAAAATCACAACGCATGCCTTCCCCAGAGACCCGACCCCTCACACCTGCACCTCATCACTCCTGGCATACAGTAATGCCTTGAGATACGAGCGTCCCGACATATGAGTATTCTGACATACGAGCAAAGATGGATTTAAACATACGAGTCTTCCTGTGGTGTGTGTTATATACATTTATGGGGTAATTGCATATGATCTCCACTAGAGGCAGATTGGTTTTACAGCGGGGTTACCGGGGGCAACGAGTGATTCACGAGTATTAAGCTGGGAGCAGCACGAGTTATGAGTGTTCAATAATAATAAATATGAGCTTCTGAGTCTATCAATACACAACACGGGAAGAAACACTACACTTCTGTATTGAGTTTGCATTATCTATGTTATCCCTCCCCCTCCTCCTCCTCTTCCTCCTCCTCCTCCGCACATGCCGTCATTAGCCGCTACTGTATCGTCTGCCTCGAAGGAAAGAACTCACTCATAATAAAAACCACATTTTATCAATGGAATCCTTATATACTATAACTGTGCGTGCGTGTGTGAGTCTCTATAGCAATAAATAAAATAAAAACATCCCATTGTTATTAGCACTAATAAGGGAGTTTTTTAGAGGGCTGGAATGAATACCATTTTTTTTCTGCTACTTCTTATGAGAAAAATGATTTGTGATGCGAGCAATTCGAGTTACGAGCTTGGCCCTGGAATGGATTATGCTCGCATCTCAAAGTATTACTGTATAAGCACACGCCTCTGGTTTCGTCACATGAAGTGGACACTCTACTCTGTCTCTGCGACTCCGACTGAGATTACCCAGCCTGCTTATGTTTACCTCCTGTGAATTCTCCATCTTGTTCTCGAAGTCTGTTGAGTCCAGTCAGCCAGTCTCACCAACCCATGATCTCCTGTAAGCCTGGACATTTCCTCTAACACTCAATACAATAGCACCCTTTTCTGGTTCATAGGAGAAATGCAACAGGTTTCTGCTGCAATGTTCCCTATGCCTGGAAATACAACCGAACCTGTAGCCATCCAGAAAACCCAAAGTAGGCTGCATAATTTAAGTCAGCCGGAACCGGGAACATTCCCATAGCATCTGTTGTACTTGATACATCAGAAGAAGAATGGCATCTACGCTGATATTGTTCTCTGTTTATTCCGAGGTTACCGTGGTCAGCCGGATCCGGGCCGTATCCAGATCAGTTGAAGGACCTGGACACGAGCACAGCACTGCCCTGAAGTGTCTGCGGAGACCGTGACTCTACTAAACCCTCCCCTGAGTAGATCATGAACCCATCTCCAATCAGACCTCATTAGAATTAATATTAGACTTGAATTATCAATATAATAATCAAACAAATCAATCAATAATCAAAACTTAACACTTAATATTCATCAATTGTATTAATTCGCCTGCTCTTTTAAGGCTGCCGTTCAGCCAAACAACTTTGTTTATAATGTTTTCATGTGACCACTGTAAAGCTGCTTTGAAACAATCTGTATTGTAAAAAGCGCTATATAAGTAAAGGTGACTTGACTTGACTTACAATAACCTTGAACCGCCTACTTTTACATGCATTACTCCCATTCCTGTCAATAAACAGCTTTGTTTTGATCATACTCTGTCTGAGTCTCAATCCGTAACCGAAGACGGGACCAGCAAACTAACAGCAACATGAGTGCCCTAATCCCATTGGAGGAAATCCTGGATTCCTCCGTCTCAATGCCCATCACTTCTTCACCAACAACAGTTGCCAGTCCCAGCACCATTCTCTGGTTCAGTGGAGAAATGCAACAGGTTTCTGCTGCAATGTTCCCTATGCCTGGCAATACAACCGAACCTGTAGCCATCCAGAAAACCCAAAGTAGCGTTCATTATATCCTGTTATAAATGGTGCTCACCCTGTGGTCTGTAGTGACGTGGACATTATACTGTAACAAGCACTGTCCTGTGGATGAGACATTAAACCGAGGTTCTGACTCTTTGTGGTCATTAAAAATCCCAGGACGTTCTTCGTAAAACTAGGGATTTCATCCCAGCATCCTGGCCAAATGTGCCCATTGTTCTTGGTCCATCATGGCTTCCTAACCATCACTATATACTAATTGGCTTCCTCTCCACCAGTAAGCTGGTGAGCGTTCTGGAGCAATATGGCTGCCGTCGCATCATCAAGGTGGAGGAGATTCCCCCCCTTCCAAATGCTAAGCACCTTGAGTGTCATGAAAAGAGCTATATAAATGTAATGAATTATAATTATTAATTTTGTGACACCTGCAGGTCATTGTGAATACCTCGTCATGCCACATGGACTGGTAAACGCCCCTCCATAGTTCAGGACAGGTGCTCTGGGAAAACCTCCATCGTTTGGAGAGAATATCACTTAAATGCTCACAAAATATCACAAAAATGCTCCTTCCATCAATCATCAGCATTCCAATGTTTCCTTGGTTTCGCAAAATTAATATCTAAGTCGATCATTTTCCCTCCCATCAATTTAGTTTCAAATTCGAAACTCAGTCAGTTAAAAATACATAAATACTATTATGAATGATTAAATAAACTATATTATTAAAGCATAATAATATAATAATAATAATAATAATAAATAAACAAATACACAAATCAAATTTTAAATGAATATTATAGTCCATCAATAAATAATATTAATACATACAATTAGTTAAATTCTTGTATGGATAAATGAATGAATTAATAAATAAATCAATATTATAAATGAATAAATATATATAAAAGTAACAATTAATTAATTAATATATTCTATTATGAACGAATGAATGAATGCATATAAATAAAATGTTATTATAAATGAATAAATACACGCATAAATTAAATAAAAAAAATAAATTAAAATACATTTTATTATGAATGTGTTAAACAACGGAGGTGCTGGCGTGTGATGTGGAGGAAACGAGGAAACTCAGATGCAAACGAAACTCAGGTTTATTAGCAAACGGAGAAACTGAGAACACTTTAAATACAAACATAAAAGCACTCGATGGTGCAAATGACGCTAACCTCATGGAAACATTGGGGAACATCCACACGCACACAAAGGGATACAGGAGGGTATTTATACAGACGAGGAAACTACACACAGCTGACGGGACTTGGGCAATGATTAACGAGACAGGTGTGGAACAATCTAGAAGACACAGAAGGACCCGGAATGTGAGAGATGTGACAAGACGCCCCCTCCAGCAAGGCGTGACCTCACGCCAAGTGAGGAAACCTTGCGGAGGGGAGGGAGGGGGAACAGGAGGAGGACAAGACAGACCAGACAACAGAAGAAACAAAGGTGGAAGGGTGGGCACCCTGGAGACCGGGTTACCCGGAGTCATGGAAGTCTCCAGGGTGGTACCGGGGCTATGGGGAATAGGGTGCCAGGGTGGCGCGGCAGTCCAAGGTGGCATCGGGGGAATAGGGCGCCAGGGAGGCTCACTGGCTCTGGGCCTGGCTGGAGGCTCACTGGCTCTGGGCGGCGAGGCGCGGGAACAGGCTCGGGAATAGGCGCTGGAGGGCGAGGCACGGGAACTGGCGATGGCCGTCGAGGAGCATGCTTGGGCGCTGGACTCGGTTCTGGCTCATTCGCGGGACTCTCAAGCCTTAATGCAGGCGCTATCAGGCTGCTAATGGGCGCAGGAGTGGGCTGAAGAGCTGTGGGCACGATTGCAGACTGACCAGCGAGACATACTGATCCAGGCTGCCCTCCACCGGGCACAGGTACAGTCTCACGAGGTGCGGGCGTTGAAGCAGGCGGGCGCACTGCAGCTGCTGCAGGGGAGGTGAGCTTTGGCTGTTCGGACCGAGGGTAGAGGCGCTCAACACATTTCACTATCGTCTCCATCCAGTTTAGACCCGCGGTGTCTGGAGGATCATCTGCGAAATGGCGGGCCGCCCCGATCCAGAACAGTGCGGAGATGGTTTGATCCGGCAACGGTGCGTCGCAAGCCACCAAGGAGAAATCCAGCACGAACTGGCCAAAGTTCTCGCTGCCCATTAGCATGATGATCAGAAGCCGTTCTTCAAAATTCATGTTTAACACGAAGTCGGTTGAGAGGGTGACAAACCCGGTCGGTATTTCTGTCATACAACGGAGGTGCTGGCGTGTGATGCGGAGGAAACGAGGAAACTCAGATGCAAATGAAACTCAGGTTTATTAGCAAACGGAGAAATTGAGAAAACTTTAAATACATAAACGCACTCGATGGTGCAAACGACGCTAACCTCATGGAAACACTGGGGAACATCCACACGCACATGAAAGACCGAGGAACTGTGACGAATACCGACAAACACAAAGTGATACAGGAGGGTATTTATGCAGACGAGGAAACTACACACAGCTGAAGGGACTTGGGCAATGATTAACGAGACATGTGTGGAACAATCTAGAAGACACAGAAGGACCCGGAATGTGAGAGACGTGACAAGACTGTGACAGAATGAAAGAATAAATAAATAATTGTCACGGTTCTGTCATCCCTGTCTTCGCGGTTGTCGTGTTTACCTGTTAACAACCCCTTTTGTTCGATCCTCACGTCATCGGTCTCACCTGTGTCTGCAGTAATTGCCTCATCATTCCCGTCAGCTGTTCCCTCTTCCCTAATCATCCTCTGTGTATTTAAGTCTTGTGTTGGCGTTAGTCTGTTGGTGGAGGAGATTCCCCCCTACGATGTAAAGCGCTTTGAGCTCTGGAAAAGACTATATAAATATAATGTATTATTATTATTATTATTATTATTATTATTATTATTATTATTATTATATGTCCGTTCTCGTCAATGCTGTGTTGTGTGTATCCCTGATCTGTGCCTCCTATTAAATACATTTACAATGTATCGCATTTCTTCGTCTTCGCATCTTCATCCTGCATGCACCCATGACAATAATATTATTGCGTGAATACATAATAATAAATTATATAATTAATAAATAAATAATTATAAACTAATAACAATGAACAAAATAAATAATTATGAACAACTAATTTTTTTTGTCAATTGTCAACATTTTATCATGCTATATATATATATATATATATATATATATATATAAACAAAATTTATTCTGCAATGTCAACTGTAAATACTAGTTGCTTTTCAATATGCACTTACAAATTACAATGATGAATGTGTAAGTGATCAGGAGCAGTTATTTCCGCCGGCATTAAGCAGAAGTAAAGCTCGTGCAAGTCTCTATCAAAACATTTCATCATCTTTTCAAATACGGCAGAAGCTTCTAACCCGGTAAACTTTGTGAAGTGGGTCGCGGCAAATAACATGTTATTGTTCCAGCAGCTCTACAGGCTCAGTGCTCAATTTAGAGTAAAGCCTCGGAGAGAAAATTGTCCACTGTAACCCTTTCTGAGCAGCGCGGGATCCGTGTCTGGGTGAATCCGGGGCCACTTTAGCCTCCGAAAACACAGTGTATTATTCAGCCTGGCTCTCCTGACCTGCCGGAGCTTCAGACACACGTCACTTCCAGCTCAACACGCTACGAGAGACGGAAGATTAGACCAGCACGACATTTTTACAACGTTACCAAACTCACATCAATCCATCCGTCCGTCCGTCCATCTGCACGTCGAATACAGCAGAGCTGCTTTTAAAAGCCATTTCATCTCTCAGCTAATACTCCGTCTTATTAAGACCCAGAAAGCAAGATTAGGGTGAGAAAAAAAGGGATGAAAGCTGGAAAGAAAGATGGATGGTGTGTCTCGGCTCAGCGTATGTTATAATCTCTCTCTGCTGAAAGCTCTATTGACTTATTGTCATACAATCTCAGCGTAACATTAACTAGCGGATGTATCTCATTATCAGTAATTCACCTTAAAATGAAGCTACTCGAGCGCTAAATTAAAGCCAGGGCAATAAAACAGAACCTAACGAAGCAGATCGACCGGCCGAACGGATGCGGTTCTGTGGCACCGGCGCTCATGCCGCACATGTCTGCAGCGAAACTCTTCATTTCCTCCCAAACCTCCAGTGAAGAATGACAATCACTGACTTTCATCACATGCTCAAAAACAGCACACACTCTCACTCAGAGTTGAAATTTCTTAATTTATTCTGTTAAAGCAAAAAACATGCAACAACAAATTATAATAAAACTATACAGTTTTTATATTTAAGTCTATCCATCCATCCATCCATTCATTCATTCATCCATCCGTCCATCAACACCCATCCACCCATCCATCCATCCATCCACATCCATCCATCCATTCATTCATTCATCCACCCATCCATCCATCCATCCATCCATCCATCCATCCATCCATCATCCATCCATCCATTCATCCATCATCTCCACCCACCCATCCATCCATCCATCCATCCATCCATTCATCCATCCATCCACATCCATCAATCCATCCGTCCATCAACATCCATCATCTCCACCCATCCATTCATTCATTCATTCATCCACCCATCCATCCGTCCATTCATTCATCCATCTACCCATCTACCCATCCTTCCATCCACATCCATCACCCATCAATGCATTCATCCATTCATCCATCATCTTCATCCATCCATCCATCATCTCCATCCATCCACCCATCCATCAACATCCATCCATTTATTCATTCATCCAATTATTAATTCATTCATCCATCCATCCACCCATCCATCCTCACCATCCATCTACCCATCCATCAACATCCATCATCTCCATCCATCCATCCATCCATATCCATCATCTACATCCATCCATTAATTAATTAATTCATTCATTCATCCATCCATCCATCCATCCATCCATCCACCTACCCATCCATCTCCACCCATCCATCCATCCACATCCATCCATCCATTCACCATCTACATCCATCCATTCATTCATTCATTCATCTATCCATCTATCAGTTCAGATTACTTTATACTTTGTCAGATACACTTTTCCAAACAAGTAAAACTCAAAAATGTCCATGCAAAAATTGAGTCAACTAAATTATTTTACACCACGTTTTTATTTCAGAGGATTATTATTATCATTCCGTTGTTGTTGTTGCTTGTAAAATGATTTAGCGCCATCAAATCCAATAATCTTTTGTGATTTAGCAGCAGAAACATGAACTAAGAGAGGAAGTGCAGTCTGGCTCTGAGATATAGATAAATCAGAGTTGATGCAGGCTCAGTTGTGAGTGCTTTGGCTGTTGGTCGGAGTGCTGCTGATGCTGGAGCGGCAGATGTCCACCCAGCCAGCCTCTCGTTCCGCTGCGCATCTCCCGCTCCGGATTTGGCTCCGCTCCGGATCACTCAAAGCTTGGCCCGTCACGCCACGGGACGCCCTCTGATCTGGCTTTCAACTGACCAAGAGAAGATTCGGTCCAAACCTCATGATCCAAGAACTGACCGACGCCTGCAGAAACTCTTACAGATACTGCCGGGAATAATGGAGGGAGCAATAAAACTATAAATCAACTGTGAAGAGTGAGAACGACAGAAAAAAGAGATACATCTATTCATCATCCATACATACATCCATACATCCATCCATCCATCCACCCATCCATCTATCCATCCATCCATCCACCCATCAATCCATCCACCCATACATCTATCCATCCATACATCCATCCATCCATCCATCCACCCATACATCCATCCATCCACCCATACATCCATCCATCCATCCACCCATACATCCATCCATCCATCCACCCATCCATCCATCCATCCATCCATCCATCCATCCATCATCCATACATACATCCATCCACCCATCCATTTATCCATCCATCCACCCATCCATCCATACATCTATCCATCCATCCATCCATCTTTTTCATTGAGTTTCCAGTATAAAATGCCTCCACTGTCAGTGTGATAAGAGTCGTCAGCCTCCTCGTTTGGATCTGCAGAGGTCGAGTAAATGAATCGTTTCTGATGTTTCTCACAGCGAGAACAAACCTAGACTCATTACACCTGCAGAGACCAGCAGAGATCCCTCTGGGAAGATCTGGGTCCAGATCCGAGGCTAATCAGGAGCTGGATCGTCAGTCTCTCAGGAGTTTGGCAGCCGAGCGTCTGACCAGATGGCAGAAATGGCAGAGCGCTGAGGGAGAGATGATGTCTGAACGATTGGCACATTAGGCATGAGAGCGAGCGAGTAAAGCACACAGCCGCAGGCCTGGAGAGATCCGCTCCACACACACACACACACACATACACACACACACACACACACACACACACACACACACACACACACACACACACACACACACACACACGCACGCACTCAGCACTCATGTAGAGTTGGGTCTCAGGGACAAAGGCCAATCGACCCGTTGATCCATCCGGATATCAGACATCAGTCCTCCTCTCATCTCATCATATGCTCCAGCTCTGGATTGAATGCTCCAGATCTATCTATCTATCTATCTATCTATCTATCTATCTATCTATCTATCTATCTATCTATCTATCTATCTATCTATCTATCTATCTATCTATCTATCTATCTATCTATCTATCTATCTATCTATCTATCTATCTATCTATCTATCTATCTGTCCATTCATCTATTCCTCCATCTATCCATCCATCCATCTATCTATCCATCCATTTGCCCATCCATCCATCCATGCATCTATCTGTTTGTCCATCAAGTCACCTTTATTTACACAGCGCTTTTTAAAATACAGATGTTTCAAAGCAGCTTTACAGTGGTCACAAGAAAACATTATAAACAAAGTGTGTTTTGGCTGAACGGCAGCTCTAGAAGAACTAATCAATGATATTGATGAAAATTAAGTGTTGAGTGTCTGCAACTAATCAAGCCAGAGGCGACAGTGACAAGAACCAAAACTCCAGCAGGAGACATAATGAATGAAGAACATAATGGAGAAACAACCTTGGGTACGTCCATCCATACATCCATCAATCCATCCGTCTGTCTGTCTATCCATCTATAATTTCATAAACCAGCTGTCTGTTTTCAGTCTGTCTGATGACATCATAAAGCCCACTCAAGGAAGTGAGGATTTAAAAGCACTTCGGTAACATGATTTCCTAAATCGCAATGAGAGCTAAATCTGGAGTGGAGAGACAGAGTATTTAAACGTATGAATAAAGAGGAGTCTCACCGGTGACCAGGAAGGTGCAGCGTCCCGGCCCCACCTCGTTGATGATGTCACAGCTGTACTCGCCGTAGGCCTCTCTAGCGAGGCTGCGTATGGTGTAGTCCGTCTCGTCCCGTGAGTCGAAGTGTCCGGCGTGAAGCAGCCGTGAGCCCAGCCTCCACTCGTACCGCAGCACACGTGACGGATGCGCCCGCAGCACACGGCAGTTCAGGGCCACGGGCCGACCCAAACCCTGACGGACCTCCTGCCACACCGGCTCCACCGCAGGAGGGTCTGTGCGGAGACACAGCCAAACATCAGCATCACTGCTGCTGAGACAGTTCTAAATAAGGCTTATTGGAGCATGTTTTACTAGAAAACACTATTATTATTTTATGTATTTCTTCTCTATATCAGTGTCAGTGTTTCCTACAACGCTTCTATTGTCCAGCAAACTGAAACGTCACAATATTCCTCATTATAATAATTCATGCGCAGAATAAAGGGACGGGGCTTGAGTTTAGTCCTCATTATAATATTCCTCATTATGATAATTGATCCACCCGACCAATCAGAGCACAGTGTGCTTTCAGAAGCTTCATAGAGACAGGAACTAAAAAGAGCATTTCTGACAGACTGGGAAGAGACGAATATGGGGAAAATAATCAACATTCAAGCAGGAAAACCTGATCTAGTGAAAACAGAAACAACAGGAAGACTGGAATCACTCGTATGCTACACAAAGACGTACAGTCTCAAAATATTTCCAACCCAGACTGATGCAGCACTAACTGCATTGAGAAAGCCTGCAAATTAGATTTTTCATTTCAAATGGATGAAATTAATTTTTCCGATATCAGTAAATGCCACATAAAGAGTGTTTTAAGCAGTGCCGGAGGACAGATGAATACCGGAGCACTTAATCTAAGAGGTCGTGTTGATCCGCCTCCTCCAGCTTCACTTGACGGAGAATAAAGAATCAGATTTTAATGAGCGCTGGGTGAGAAAGGCTGAACTAAAGACATCTTAGGGCATCTTAGGACACACACACACACACGGAGCAAAACAAAAGGTACAAGACAAGAAAAGGAAAGAGAACCAGCTGCTGTGAGTCAGAGGATGACAAACACGCACATGTCGGAGTTTTTCTTAATGTAATAAAATAGTTGCTATTTACTTTGGGGGGAAAGGGTCTATGAAGGGTCTCTGCATTAGAGCCGTATGCTGAGGCTAATAATGGTCTAGTGTGAGCGTTCCCTTTTAGACTCAAGGCTACATTGAGGCAAATGTGATTCAATCTCACAGAGGCGCAAATCTCTCTGTGAAGGGCTGGAAAATGCAGTTATATAAATGGAGCATCTGCCGCTTGACATCATGGCCATCAGCAGTAGCTGCGCTGGTGTTTCACCACACAAGTAAATAGTTTGAGCCGTTTCTGATCAACGCAATAGAGAAACTGTAAATGCATCTGGGATGAGCTGCCGACTCTTTCAGCAAAATCATCTGGTCTGAGTCAAAACACTGAAAATAAAGACATTTTACTAGAAAATACTATTATCTGTTATGCTCATGAATTTTGTGATGATGATTAGGCCTAACTGTCCATTTAATTTTGTTCTGTTCATGCCACTTTTGGTGACTATTACATAATTTATCTTGAAATCATATAAAATATAACAATAAAAATTATAACACAATTCTTAAAAAAAAAAAGAAGGTCCGTATGATTTACTTTACTTTACTTGCTTGGACAATGCACGTTTGAATCGACCCCAAAACACCAGCGACAGAATACTGGAATACTGGTGGAATTGGACACAGGAGACTGACTTGATTACTGACATGGAGTTCTCAACTCCCCTCCAATCCTACCTGCTACTTTCTTCATCATGGCTGTTTCTTGACTGTACAAAGTCCTGCATGGACATTAGATTATGTCCGCTGATCCAGTCAAGCTTCCATTTGCTGCCATCACTGCACAGTGCAGCCAGTCCTCCACCCCGACCTCTGTTGAATGTGTTCAGCCCTTCTCCACCTTTGGGGACGCCCAGCTATGGTGTCAAGCCTCAGGTCGAGAATTGAGGGCATCCTGCGGCTCAAACTCCAGCCTCAACTCACCTCCCTCCATCACATCCTGTTGACCTGATGCTCCGCATTGGCTCCTCCCACCTTCAGCTCCCCCAGAGACCCTCGACCTTGTTGCTCCGCCTCCAGCCTCGACTCATATTGCTCCATCTTGGCCTGTCAACCTGACACTCTGCCTTAACTCCTCACACCTACAGCTCACCCAGAGACCCTCGACCTTGTAGCTCAACCTCCAGCCTCAACACCTGTTGCTACATCTCAGCCAGAAATGTTCTGTGCCAGCAATGTTGCTCAGTTCCCTCAGCTCTCTGTCTGCACCCTTGGATCCATCAGCCTCATCTCCATCAGTCGTCTATGTCGACAGTTCAATCTACATCTGGTCCCCCAGAGACCAACAGTTGCTGGAGGTGGAGCAACAAGGTCAAGGGTCTCTTGGTGAGACCCTCGACCTTGTTGCTCCGCCTCCAGCCTCAACTCATATCACTCCATCTTGTCCTGTCGACTTGACACTCTGCCTTGACTCCTCCCACCTTTGGCTCACCCAGAGACCCTCGACCTTGTGGCTCCACCTTCAGCCTCAACCCCTGTTGCTCCATCTCAGCCAGCAAAGTTCTGTGCCAGCAATGTTGCTCAGTTCCATCAGCTCTCTGTCTGCACCCTTGGATTCATCAGCCTCATCTCCATCAGTCGTCTATGTTGACAGTTCAATCTACATCTTAGCTTCTCCCTCCCTTGACTCCACCATGGGCTGTCATCCCTACAGTGCTCCAGGTCTGTTGCATCAGGCTCTAACCATCATCACCACCGGGGTCTTGTCCTCATCTTCCCATCACCATCTGTCCGCCACCTCCTTGTCCACCTCCAAATACCTCACCATCCGTCCCACTCCTCTTCTGTCATGGCACATGTACTTCCTCTGATGTCCGGTCAAGTGTTTGCTGCCATTGTTTGGACTCATCATTAAATTATTGTGTGGAACTTTACTCATAAGTTTTGTCTTCTGTCTGTGCAAGAAATCATGACAACAATAATAATTATATATATAATAATTTTTATATATAATAATAATTATATATATTTATATTATATATATATATATATATATATATATATATATATATATATATATATATATAAAAAACATTAAAACTTACAAACGTTGTAACATTGTAGCATTTTCAAAAAGTAAAACATAATTCAAATGTCATCTGGACATTAAGATTCTTATGATTTCAGATCAAATTTACTGTACTGAATTTACAGCTTCATAAAAGGAATATTATTGAGTTCATTTCTGGACTGGACTGAAGGTGCGTTCGACTGCACTGATGCAGGAAAAGGAAATAATTAAAAATCTTCAGTTCTATTTATCAAATGTTATTCTGTTCTCAGAGTGTGACAGGTGTCAATCAATCAATCCAGACTCAGAGGCATGTGCTGTATAATCCTTAGCTGAGCTGTGAGCATTATATCCTCTACGCCACCAACACCTAACTAGCTGCAACTCATCCGGCAGAGTGTTAACTCAACTAACATAGTCAGACATGCAATGATAATGTACATTAAATCGCCTGATTGCACTGCATTAGAAGAATAAATGTGAGGTTTGACCTGAAACTGCCTGGCAGAATGAAGCACTGCAATGCGTAAAGATCAAAAATCGTGATGTTGTTGATGTACCACTAAAACCTTATATTGCAGATGTGTGTAGGTTGCTATTTTTCACAACAAATGTTATAGGATCAAAAAAAGAAAACAAAGTGACTCGCATTATATCCTTATTGTAACAAATGCTATGGTTAATCAATTACAAGAACTATGTTACTTTTTTCGAGAATTAGTCGAGAATTATTTAATTATTGACTAAACTATTGTTTTTTCCCATGTGTAAAATGTGTTCTGCTAATAATAACATATTAGGGAAAACATGTCTTTCAAGAGATGACAGGAAATTAACATTTTTATTTAAAAATAGTTTGACATCCCATGGCACTTTGTAAACAAGTGACTATTAATCGTAGGCTACCTTATTAACTTTAAAGATGTTTTATGGATGTCTTTACGTGGCTGAAACACAGATTGATTACATTTTTGATTGACAGGATATATTCGGTCCTTATTATTGGCTGTTTTTAAACAGCTAATATTAATAATAATTGCTTGTAGCAGTCGATGTCAATTATTGGCTGATTGATCAGTACATCTCCAATTTAAACAAATGCAACCTGTAAACATTAGATACGCTAACATGAGACTGAAGGAACAAATAAAATAAAATAATATAGTTGTATTATCAATACAAACTATACATTTTAACTTACAGTTTCAGTAGTTACGTTGTTTTAAGTACATGCCAATTTCAAAACATTCAAAGCAGTTTTATGGAGTTTTTAAATCTGTTGTTGTCATTGTTAGCTAAAATAAAAAAATTAAATAAAAAATGTGAGTTGTAATAAAAAGTGAAATAAAATATAATTTAGATTTTTAGAAAATTAGAAATGTAGCCACAAACAAACTGAGTTATAAAAATGAGAAATTATTAAAATTACTTAAAGTTATAAAATTATATAGAAATAACCATTTTTAATCACGCTTCTATTTACGAAAAAACAAAACGTACAATTACATACAGTAAAGACAGTCAACATGATTTTAAACAACAGTAAAATCCATTCAACACACTGAACTTTTGTCCCTCACAACCTTAACAATGTTTAATTAAAAAGTTACACTCAGCAACTACATATATTCTCAGAAATGCACTTACAACCTCTTAAAGCCCCTTAGCAACCACTCAAAGCCCTCTTTTCCCCTCCCGTTCAGCATGCAGGACTCATGCAACATACAGCAGATGCAGCAGTAGGTTTCATTGCTCGTCACAAGCCTTCTGCATCGTTCTGAGCTGAAATCAACAAAGTGGATCTTCTATCAAAGACAGACAGCAGATTCATCAGAACGCATTGCATTAGGAAGATGTGATTCTGCTCAAACCTACTCAAAGCCATAATTTAGCAGCTGTTCATTGAAACTGTGTATTTCATTGTCGACTGCTGATTTTATCATCAGCAACAGATACATTTTCATTTTTGCAAACACCTCAGAGCCCTTCAGTCTGCTTGTTATCATGTTTATTTATTTCTCTCCTGATGTAGTCCTGTAGCTGTAAGCCATGTGACGCGAGTGGAGAGCTGAACCCAGCAAACTTACATTGGCCTGCAGTGATTTACACTCTGTGGATCAAACACTGCATCACATCTGTCTAAATCACGTTAGCGGTGCGGTCTAAAGCTATCATCCCTTTTATTATTGCTTACAAACGTTTAAATCAAGCAAACAATCAAATAAACACGCTGGCAGCCCATAACACTGTAAAAGACACCCAAAACACCATAGCAACCCCATTTTATAGCAACATTCTAAAAAAACAAAAACAAAATACCCTATCAACCCCATACTGTAGCAACATTCTAAAAAACCCTGCCCTAGCAACCCCATACTGTAGCAGCATTCCAAAAAAAAACCTATATTAGCAACCCCACACTGTAGCAGCATTCTAACAAACCCTACCCTAGCAACCCCATACTGCAGCAACATTCTAAAAAACACCACAATACCCTAGCAACCCCATACTGTAGCAACATTCTAAAAAAACACCACAACACACTAGCAACCCCATACTGTAGCAGCATTCCAAAAAAAACTATCTTAGCAACCCCATACTGTAGCAGCATTCTAACAAACCCTACCCTAGGAACCCCATACTGCAGCAACATTCTAAAAAACACTGGAATACCCTAGCAATCCCACACTGTAGCAATATTCTAAAAAAACACCACAATACCCTAGCAACCCCATGCTGTAGCAAAATACTATAAAACCCTACCCTAGCAACCCCATAATGTAGCAACTTTCAAAAAAAAACACCACAACACCTTAGCAACCCCATACTGTAGCAAAATACTATAAAACCCTACCCTAGCAACCCCATACTGTAGCAACATTATAAAAAAACCTACCCTAGATACCCCATATTTTTGCAACATTCTAAAAAACCCTACCCTAGCAACCCTATGCTGTAGCAACATTCTAAAAAAAACCTACCCTAACAACCTCATTCTGTAACAACATTCTAAAAAACCCTACCCTAGCAACCCCATACTGTAACAACATTCTAAATAAAAACACCAGAATAGCCTAACAACCCCATACTGTCAGATGAAGAGATAGAGAAGAAGGACCAAGGATATGAGAGGAGGGCAATGTTATCTTCCTTTAAAGGAAAGAGTCCATCTGAGTCCAATCCCCTTAGTGGTGGTGGTAGTGGTGGTGGTGGTGGTGGTGGTGAAGGGGGGGGGGGGGTCATTTGGCAACACTCTTCACAATTGGCCCCTTGAGGTCTAAGGTGATGGGGCCTCATTTACAAAACGTTGCGTAAGCACAAAAGAAGGCGAACACCGCTCTCTACGCAATAATTGGTATTTATAAAAAGCAAACTTGACGGGAAAATGTGCGGTCCTTCACGTATGCTCTGACCCAGGCGTACGCACAAAAACAGGTGAAATGAGAAATGGCGACACCGTTGGCAGATGGAAGAAACACGTGAAAGTGAAACTAGACAAGTGTTTTTCAACCTTAAAAAAATGAAACTCTGTAGCCTATATTAACAATATCTAGTCATTCTTATCAAAGTGTATTGAATGAGAATCAAATAAACACAAATAATATAAAGCATTTTAGAAATAATTCGTTTTTAGAAAGTTTTTAGACCAATTTGTTGAAATCATTTTCTACGGCACAACTGATGATCTCTCACTGCACACTAGTGCACCATGGCACAGTGGTTGAAAAACAGTGTTATAGACTGTTGCGTAAAAGAAATGGCAATATAAAATCGAATATGTAATAATAATAATTTATAATAATCTCATAAATAACATGAAGACTTCACAAAGCAATTCTTACAATTAACAGCCTACACGAATACTCGTTTGATCGATCTGCAGAGTAAAACAAACAAAATCAAATGAAAATTACAACAGAAATGCAAAGTAACACATATTTGCAAAAAGAAATATGTTCTGCAATAATATTGCCATGTTATGCAATTCATCCTCATAAAACAGAGGATGTAAACAGAACAAAATAATGTACAAAACTGATATTCTCTTCAAGGTGTCCGTCTGGCGGAGCAGATATAGATGCAATTAGATAGACGGATAGATAATTAGGGAGATATATAGATTGATAGGTAAATAGGTAGATAGATGTATTAATTATCCACATGGGAACATGTGGGGACATTGTCCACATGGGGATACATGGGGACATTTACACCTCTGGCCAATGTCATAGTTATAGATGGATCCACAAAGTGGACCTTGGCTATGATACACACGCCTCAGTCTCAAATCAACCCCTTCACAACTAAAAGCTGCAACAGAACTCGAGTTCTGTTCGCATCGTTTCCCTATCAGTTATTTTCCCATTTTTTGGTGCACCCATCTATAACTATGACATTGGCCAGAGGTTAGAAGTTGTTATTTTATCATTAGTAAAACTACAATAAAAGTATTCCTTATTATGTTCACAGTTTAGCTGTGTTGTGTACAAGACTTTTCAAATCTCATAATTATGACTTAGTATGTCATAGTTTTGATTTAGTAAATCATAATTTCGATTTAGTAAGTCATAATTATAACTTAATTATGTCATAATTTCGATTTAGTAAGTCATAATTATAACTTAACTATGTCATAATTTCGATTTAGTAAGTCATACTTATGACTTTAGTAAGTCATAATTTTGACGTAGTATGTCATAATTTCGAGTTTTCTCAAGTGTTCTTATGTGGCGAAAATGGGCTTCTACAACCCACACTGTGCCTTCCAAACAACATTTTCTCCTCTTTTCCACCTTGCCAACGATAACTTCTACTTCACATTGAGTGAAGTTAAATTTTTTTAAATTTCCTCTCTGTGTTTGCCATGATTTCGCATCCCATGAATATTAATTTGTGGGCGTTTCACTGACTATTTATGGGCAACTATGGGCGTGACATGAAGCCGCAAAAGCTGCGCTGCATTTAGAATAGATTGTGATTTATAAAAGGAAACCCGTGTAGGATGTGCGTACGGACGGTTTTATAAATCCGAATATTTCTGTACGTACGCACGTCCTATGTTTCATCCGGACGCCACTTCTGACGAAAATCCTACGCAAAGTTTTATAAATGAGGCCCCAGATCTGGGATGGCAAGGTATCAATTGATTTCTTAAATATCGCTCACCGCACCCTCACCTCTCTAAACCTTTCAACCACCTTCTCAATGGATGTGCCAAAAAGAGCAGAGGGTGACACTGGCACATCAAGGAGAAAGCACTTATCTTTGTCCCCAATGTCAGACAGGTTAACCCACAGATGTCTCTCCATGGCCACCATACCCACCATCGAGTGAGCGATAGCGACAGCGGTTTGCTTAGTGGCCCGGAGAACAAGATCTGTGGATCGGACGCATCAGGGGAAAGGCCCCTGTCATCATTCAAATGATCATCTTTTAGCAGTTCCGCCTAGTGTTCCGCAACACTCGCATCGTGACCTGCAGCCACGTCTGCCCTGCCATTCAACACACAATGGCTTGGTCGGCAGGGTTTGAGTCTTCAACATTGTTGTCTCTCCCATTGAAAAGTCTTATCAATAGATATTTCCCCTCAACATTTGCGTAATTCAAAAGATGAAAAAGATGAATGTGATCTGAATATGGTCTCTTTCAGGAGCTCTACACCTCAGTGTGAAGCCAAAAGAGCGTTAGTCTGCACGATCAGATGACTCATCTCCCAGAGAAAGTACTTCCGCGTGTAGTAGAACAAGAGAGAGACATGCCTCGGCTGCAGACGCCTGTCCTAATTCCCTCAAGAAAAGGGAAAGACATGAACTGCTTTTTCAAGGAAAAGCCCAGGCAATCTGCACATTCTGCTCCCTCGAGAACCAAACGTACACGATCCTTTCCGAGACAAATCGTGTGTATCCTATAACGTCAAGTAGGATGAGGATGCAGCCACTGTCACCTAGAAACACATTCAAAACTGTTTTCCGAAGACAGAAAGTCTTTATACACGCATCTAATACAGGAGCCCTCTTTTACTCACAGTCTAACCTGTGCAAGTTCCTATTCCAAAGTCAATGCTTGGATTTAGACATGGTAACATATGTTAACCGAAACTGACACTCTTTCTACAAAGTTTATAGAAATATACAGTAATACCTTGAGATATGAGCACCCTGACAGACGAGTATTCCGAGATACGAGCAAATATTTGCTTTGAGATACGAGTAAAGATTTGAGATACAAGCATCTTAGAGATGCAGACTAGATGCTCATGCCCATGCGCCTCAGTCATTCATTTCATACTTTTTCCCCCTGTAATTTCTTATAGGGAAAAATGATTTGAGATACGAGCAATTCCAGTTATGAGCTCGACCTAGAACGGATTATGCTCGTATCTCAAGGTATTACTATACCACATTTTACCAAGATCTATCCCAACTTTTCCCACAATGTATAACTTGCAATTGCGTGTGGTAGAGTCATAATTGTGAGATGCAATGCTGCAATTACCTTTTTAAAAAAAATATATATTTCATGGCAGAAGCAACTTGCCATAGTAGAATGACTCAGTGGGATGATTTTGAAAATGATAAAGCGATGATTCATTTAGTTAGTAGCGGCACCACACAGTTGGTTAAACCTCGACACACTGATTTATACAGTCATAGTCATGAGCCCTTATGCAGCATCACTGCCCTGAATCTCTGAACATGAACAGGACTGCTTGAGAAAACCCAGATTGCACCAAAAATTGTAAAAACAGTAGAGGTGCATTCTGAGTGTGCAGTGCAGCATGAAGAACATATACGAGTAATTTTTTAGCCTTCCAGTCTAACAGTAGAGAACATTGCTTGCAACATAAAGGTCATGGGTTCGATCCCCAGGGAAAGAAAGAACTGATTAGAATGTCAATGTGTTTCTTGAATGCAATGCAAGTCGTTTTGGATAAAAGCATCAGCCAAATGCATGAATGTAAAATGTAATGTTTTATCCCTCAAGAAAAGCCATTTTCATCACATTCGCACTTTCTCTTCAATGGCGCACCAGAGACTTTCTATCTCTCAGCGTGATTTCACACCACAAACACAATGAAGGCACGTCCAGCAACACACCTCCTCTTCCCTGAAGACTTCAAGAGACTGATGCTGATTCTACTTCAGTTTAACTGTGCATGCATTAACTGGCTGCTAACCAAGTGTTAAAATGTTTTTTATTTTAATGGCAACCATTGCGTCACTCCTGTCAGATCAACTCGGCTGCTATCTGTTATTATGTCTCAGAAGAGCATCGTTGCCTTTAGCTGGTGTAATGCTGTCTGAAGTAGAGTTTGGTGCAACTCTCGAGTTCCTACTCCTTGAAAAGCCTTTTAGAAAGTACAGTATGTGATCTTGAAAGCCAGCTTCTGAAAACACACATTGATATTCTGAGAAAATAGTATGCGTGACTCAGGTTTTAATGGATGAGATTATGCGAGGTATCGTGAGATTTCACACACAGCCAGTGAAAATGTGTTTACTTGAACACAAAAACCCCCAAATCTGGAGCGTCCAGTCAATCTCAATTTTAAATATTGCAATTAAAGGGTCTAAGCTTAAAAAAAAGGTATGATGAGAAATGCAGGGAGCATCAGACCAACTGCAACAGCGAGTAATTAAAGACCTTTTTAAGCACATGCATAAAGAAATACAGTAGTACGTCAAGATACGAAAGGCTCAACTTACGAAAAATCCAAGTTCCGAAAGCAAAGACGAAAATTTTTACTGCTCTACATACGAAAAGTTTTCAAGATACGAAAGGTTTCTGAAAGTCCGAGATTCGCCCCATAACAATTTTGAAACTCGCGTTGCACGCCGCCATCTTATAGTAGACTCGCCACCATCCTCCTGCTCTCCCATTGGTTCCTGATGCTAGCCAAGCCATGAGATCCTTCTCTCTAATTGGACAGCATCCCTCCCATCATGCATCTTCTATACTTACGTGCTGGCGTGCTTTAGCTCAGCCACTCCGCACCCGAAACTTCAATTTTTTTGTGTTTTCATAAAGTTAAGTGTACGTACTGTAACGTGTTTGTTCTCTAGGAGAGGCTGGATAGCTCACCTAAACATAGAGTGAACCACAAGTGAGACACAACTGCTATTCCACAGGGGTCCTTTAATAACGGGAACTGTCCATTCGACACACACCAGAGCAGTCGGAAAACAATGCTTCACTCACCATCGTTACCAAATAACACAATAATAGTAAGAGCAACAGAAAAAAAAGAAAACAGTGGGAAAGAAACCTCACTCCGCATACATGCGATGCTTCCCTGCTCGCGCTCAGTTCGAACCACCTTATTACTGAACTTGAGAGAGTGAAAGAGCGCTCTGCCTTAAAGGAGCCTTCCCAAATATAACTCGTTACAGTACGTACGTACGTTATCTGCCGTTTGTCCTCCTCCTCCTCTACAGCCACTTTCGAAGATAGCCTCACTCGAAAGGTAAGCTTCGACATTTTACGATATTTCATTGTTTATAGGTCCATTTAGCTTTATTATGAAATTTAATGGGGTGTTTTTGGAGGGCTTGGAACGGATTAGCCATTTTACATGTAAAATGTGTTCCAAGATACGAAAAACTCATTATACGAAGGCCGCCTCGGAACGGATTAATTTTGTATCTTGAGGTACCACTGTATTATGTATTTAGCAGGTCTGTAACATAGATGAATCCATATTGCACAATACAACTGAGATTTGAGTTCCTTCACCCTTCTTCTTCTTCTCAGTTGCTTTTCGGAGGGAAGTCAGTGTCGTAGTTTTTATTAACAGTCTGAAAATGCCGTTCCACATTTCCCTTCTTTGGGATAGCGATGACAGACGGAAGATTGAGGAAAACGCACTTCAAACTCAACTTCAAACGAACTCTTGACTAGTTAATAATCTCTAGTGTTTAACAAATTATTTGATTGACAGCGGTGGTCCTAGAAATGATGTTTTATTAACAGAGTTCGGGAGGAGCACGTTCAAATGATTAACACAATCAACACGTCATCAGCAATTACACCTCATCCTATCAGCAGGAGAGGAATCATGTATATATAGACATGTTTGACTCACCTACAGCTCTTTGACATTTTTCGGCATCCGTCCACCACCCCAACTCCTCACACTTAATTGTTCCTATCAAAATCAGGATACGGGGGGAGTGCTCCAGGTTCGGGCTGAATACCGAGCTCGGAGCCCTCTCCTCGGACAGCACGCCAAATATGCTTACCATTTCTTGCTCCTGAATCATTTGTAAGTGTGAACTCGTGAAGCAAAGTTTCTCAGAATTAACAGTTCTACCATATGGTATAAATGTCGTATGAAAAATCACGTGATATACAATCCTTTACACACAGGAAAACGCAAAGGCACCCCATGAGCTCGATTTCTTTCAAATTTCTCACAGGTCCCTAGTGCCAAGAGCCAAAGATATGAGATATGCAAATGTCCTCGTAGACAATCGCGACACATTGGATAAAGACATCGTATGCCTGTTTTTAAGTCAATGGGATAGAGTGTTGCGTAGCTATAGCTATTGTTATTTTTAGAATCACAAAGTGGCCTGTTGAATCCACACAGATGTCACACCCACTTTGAACGTTTTGGCATCCCATCGTGGAAGTGTATCGTAATTTCAGCTTTTTAAAACTTTTTTTCTACACTTTTTTGGATCTAAACGCTCAAGAAAATAGTTCGCAAAGTTTTTTTTTTATGTTGTAATGTTGCGTAATTACATGGTGACAAACAGTTTAGATCAAGATGTCGATGGCAAAGCTAGTGTGGGTCGATTGCATCGAATTAACAAAGTAGAGTCAGCACATCATCCGCCTCACTATGAAATATGTCACTTGATTGACTTTCAGGGCAGCCAGTCTGACCTCGGACCTTTTCTGACACACGGGTCACCGCACCAACTGCTGCTAAACTCTTGCAAGTTTGCAAGAAAACCTGCAATTTATTTATTTTCAGACTGGTCAATTTCAATTATATTTATCTAACTTAAGAAAGGGTATAAAATGAGTGAGAGCTGGACAAAGTAAGAAGTCAAAAGCGTATAACGTCCATACGGAGTGAGAGCTGGACTTTCCTTTTCATTATGTGATTTTGGAAGTGTGTTTGCCTCAATCTGTCAGTCTGTCATCGCTATCCCAAAGAAGGGAAATACGGAGCGGTGTTTTCAGACAATTTTTAAAAACTACGACACTGACTCTGAAAGTTGTTTTGTATATTATGGGTTCACGTAGTTATGCAAGCTATATATTGTACATATAAATAATTCTCAATGTATTCATAAATAAATATATGTTTTTGTAAAAGTATGTGTATTTTTATAGTAGGTAGATCATTTTGACTTAGTCATTTTATAAGTACCTCACAAGCCAAAAAAGTGTCGCACCCCTGGTTTAGAAGTTATGAGCCATTATGTACATTTGTTCGCTGTAATGCCGCCATCAGGCCGATTGGGGCGAGCATTGGTGCCGTTGTAGACGGGGTTGGCAACTACCATCCCTCAAAGTTTCAAGTCTCTACGACTCACGGTTTGGTCTGCCGATCACTTTTAGGGGAAAACGCTGATCCTTGGAAATTCTAACAATTGCAACAATTCACAACACTCTTGAACTCGAAACTTAAGTAAAAAGTGAAATAGCACTTACACTGAACGATGAGCTCGACCACGGCCTCTCTGGGCTTGACGTTGAAGCCATTGTACTGGCTGGTCTGGCAGCGGTAGGACCCGCTCATCTCGCGTGACACGTTCACGATCCGCAGCACACCATCGTAACTCTCCATCTGCATGTTGCCGTCTGGCATGGGCACCTCTTTATCTGCACGCGACCACAGGATGATGGGCTTGGGTTTCCCTGAAACAAGGCACTCCAGCTCCACCGTCTCACCCTCCCGCACCGCCAGTGGGGACTTGCCCTGCGGCACGGTCAGGTTCGGGGGAACTAAGAAAGAGAAAAACAGAGGAGGGACTGATATGGGACTCTAGAAAGGTAGTAGACGGGGTCGCTGAGGATAGTCAACGCTGGCGGATATGTGTTTATGCATGTGGTTGCATGGGGATGAAACCAACATCCAAATGGCCAAAGTGTTTGTAAAAAATTTGTACAGACAATTTTTACTGTTTTTGAAAGAGGTTTCTTCTGCTCAACAAGGCTGCATTTATTAGATGATAAATACAGTAAAACAGTGTAATATTATAACAGTGTAAAACAGCTGTTTTCTAAGTGAATATACAGTAAAGTGTCATTTATTCCTGTGATTAAACCTGAATTTATTAGATGATAAATACAGTAAAACAGTGTAATATTATATCATGCTCAACAGTGTATATACATGCTCAACAAGGCTGCATTTATTAGATGATAAATACAGTAAAACAGTGTAATATTATAACAGTGTAAAACAGCTGTTTTCTATGTGAATATATAGTAAAGTGTCATTTATTCCTGTGATTAAACCTGAATTTATTAGATGATAAATACAGTAAAACAGTGTAATATTATATCAGTGTAAAACAGCTGTTTTCTATGTGAATGTATAGTAGTGTCATTTATTCCAGTGATTAAAGCTGAATTTATTAGATGATAAATACAGTAAAACAGTGTAATATTATATCTGTGTAAAACAGCTGTTTTCTGAGTGAATATATAGTAGAGTCATTTATTCCAGTGATTAAAGCTGAATTTATTAGATGATAAATACAGTAAAACAGTTTAATATTATATCAGTGTAAAACAGCTGTTTTCTATGTGAATGTATAATAAAGTGTCATTTATTCCTGTGATTAAAGCTGAATTTATTAGATAATAAATACAGTAAAACAGTGTAATATTATATCAGTGTAAAACAGCTGTTTTCTATGTGAATGTATAGTAGTGTCATTTATTCCAGTGATTAAAGCTGAATTTATTAGAT
>JAWRVZ010000205.1:817500-927500 GCA_037043235.1 Rhodeus uyekii
TCTGTTCTCACTCAGGACGCGGAAGCGCACCATGCGGTGATTACTTCCGACCTGGGTGATGACGCACTGCTCAACCTCTCCAGTTCTGAGGAGCTGGAGGTGGATGTGGTCAGTGTTGATGTGGAGGAAGCCGAGCCGCCATCGGTTTCCCCCGCATTTGAGGAGCTGCTCGAGGTGGTTACTCGGGCAACGGCAAGGCTTGGTCTCGAGTGGCCGGCCGAGCCCAGGGATGTTCGTCCGAAGAGTCGGCTTGACGAACGTTACCTGCCCGCCCGGGTACAGCCTCAGCGCCGGGGTTTGCCGTTCTTCCCAGACCTCCACACTGAGGTGTCGAGGTCATGGAAACGGCCCGCCTCCCACAGGGTTCATAGCAGCGCTGCTGCTAGCTATGCTTCCCTTGTGGGAGCCAAAGAGCGCGGTTACGGGGCGATGCCTAGGGTGGAGGAGGCGTTGGCTAACTACCTCGCCCCCCATTCATCGCCGCCCCTAAAAACCCCGACGCTGCCCACCAAACCCCTCCGGGTTACATCTACAATGGTGGGCAGAGCGTACTCCGCGGCTGGTCAGGCTGCAGCATGTTTACACACCTCATCACTGCTGCAAGCCTATAAGGCGGACCTGCTCTCTGACCTCGACGAGGGCGGGGGTATTGGCCCTGAGGCAGTAGCCGAGCTGCGCAAGGCCACTGATCTCTCTCTGCGGGCTGCCAGGGAAACGGCCAGTTCAATCGGTCGCTCTATGGCAGCCCTGGTGGCCACAGAACGGCATCTGTGGCTTAACCTCACAACCCTCAGAGAGAAGAATAAAAATATCCTGATTGACGCTCCTCTTTCGCCTCCTGGTCTCTTCGGCGATGCCGTCAAAATGGCTGTCGAGAGGTTCCAGGAGGCTGCCAAACAGGAGGTAGCGTTCAGGAAGATCCTTCCCCGCCGCCCTCGTCCTGCTGGGTCTGCGAGCAGCAGCAGCTCCTCCCCTCCCCAGTCGGGTGGTGGCGCAGGTCGCCGCTCTCAGCCACAGCCCTCTGGTAGGAGGACAGATCTGAGGACTGTCCTCCAGGCCAAGAAGGCCAAGAGGCGGATCAGTGCATGCTAAGCGCGGTGTATGGCTCTGGGTCTCGAGGGACTCGGGCCATGCTCAACGCGGGCAGTCCCGTCCAGCCACGCTCCTCTCGGGCCGTGCTGGGCAGCTTGCCCCCTCTAAGGAGGGTCCTAGAGCATCCGCCCCGGCGGCTCTCTGGTTGCGGCCAGGGCCCCGGGGTGGCAAAATATTTATGTCCAGAGGTCGGTCTCGAGAGACTGATACCCCTAGTAGACTTCCTGGCAGCGTGGCAGCGCCTCCCAGGTATCTCTCGTTGGGTCCTGCGTACCGTATCAGAAGGATACGCTGTTCAGTTCCGGGTTTATCCTCCCGGCTTCGCGGGTGTGTTACCAACAGTGGTGAACCCCGAGCAGGCTCTGGTCATGGAACAAGAAGTAGACTCACTGCTGAGGAAAGAGGCCATAGAATATGTACCCCTCTCAGCCAGAGAATCAGGTTTCTACAGCCGGTACTTCATAGTTCCCAAAAAGGGTGGAGGCTTACGCCCTATCTTAGATCTTCGCACTCTGAACGATTCTGTCAGGCGACTGAAATTCAGAATGTTAACTCTGAAGCAGATCGTAGCTCAAATCAGGTCCGAGGACTGGTTTGTCTCGATAGATCTCAAAGACGCGTATTTCCATGTCTCCATCCTTCCTCAGCATCGGAAGTTCCTAAGATTCGCCTTCGGGGGGAAGGTTTATCAATATCGGGTCCTTCCGTTCGGCCTGGCTCTGTCTCCTCGCACTTTCACCAAGTGCGTGGATGCAGCTCTAGCTCCGCTCCGATCCCGAGGGATCCGGATCTTGAATTACATCGACAACTGGCTCATTCTGGCCCAGTCTCGAGATTTGGCGATTCAACATCGAGATGTTGTTCTCGCACATATGAAGGAGCTCGGGCTGAGACTAAACGCCAAAAAGAGTGTACTCTGGCCGAGGCAGAGCACTACTTTCCTAGGCGTCGTATGGGATTCTGTGTCAATGGCAGCACGGCTCTCCCCCGTGCGCATTACATCAATCCTATCTTCAGTCAACGACATAAAGCTAGGCCAGCTGATCACTGTCAGACATTTCCAGAGAGTTCTGGGGCTCATGGCAGCAGCCTCTTGCGTGATACCGCTAGGTTTGCTTCACATGAGACGTCTACAGTGGTGGCTCAAGACCAGGGGGTTTTCCCCGAGGGGGAACCCTTTCCGCCTGATCAAGGTCTCAAGGCGTTGCCTGCAAGCCTTGAGTCAGTGGAAGAATCCCTGGTTTCTTGCCCAAGGACCCGTACTGGGACCAGTCTGTCACCGCGTAATGCTGTCGACAGACGCTTCCCGCTCGGGTTGGGGGGCGGTCCTGAGGGACCGCTCAGCTCAAGGTTTATGGAACGAGGCCTGCCTCTCTCTGCATATCAATGCGTTAGAGATGTTGGCAGTTTGGAAGGCGCTTCAAGCCTTTCTCCCAGACCTCCGGGGCCACCATGTGTTAGTCCAGTCCGACAACACGGCGGTGGTATCCTACATAAACCATCAGGGGGGTCTCCGCTCCCTCCGGCTTTCCAAGCTGGCCGGGCGGATCCTCCTCTGGGCTCGGAACAAACTCTGCTCCCTTCGGGCAGTTTATATTCCGGGATTCCAGAACACGGAAGCAGACTTCCTGTCGAGGCAGGGGCCGAGGCCCGGGGAATGGATGCTCCTCACCGAGGTGGTGGAGCAGATATGGGAGGAATTCGGTCAAGCCCAGGTGGACCTCTTTGCGTCCCACGAGGCGACCCACTGCCCTCTGTGGTACTCCCTCTCTCCTCCAGCTCCGTTGGGACTGGACGCGATGCAACAGGAGTGGCCGAGGCTACCCCTGTACGCCTTTCCCCCAGTAGCTCTGCTCCCGGGGGTTCTAGAGAAAGTTCGCCAGGACAGGGTCCGTCTCACCTTAGTTGCCCCGCGGTGGCCGGGCAGGGTGTGGTTCTCGGACTTGGTGTCCCTCCTAGACGGCACTCCTTGGAGGATTCCCGTCAGAGTGGACCTTCTGTCTCAGGCTCAGGGCAGGATCCTTCATCCTCGCCCGGAACTGTGGAATCTGTGGGTCTGGCCTCTGAGGGGGCCCGACTCGTAGACTCGGGTCTCTCGACTGAGGTCGTCGAGACCATTCTCCACTCTAGAGCCCCATCCACAAGGAAACTCTACGCTCGGAAGTGGGCTTTCTTCACTTCCTGGTGCGGTAACAAACCTGTAGACCCAGTGACCTGCCAGGTCGATATCGTCCTGGAGTTCTTACAGGAGAGGTTCGCCGCCGGGCTGTCCCCCTCCACGCTTAAGGTGTACGTGGCCGCTATCGCGGCCTACCACGTACCCCCGAGTGGTGTACCTCTGGGTCGGGACCCCCTAGTAGTTCGTTTCCTTCGTGGCACTCTCAGGCTGAGGCCTGCGGTACGCTCCCGGGTTCCTTCCTGGGACCTGTCCCTGGTACTCCAAGCCTTGTCCCAGGAACCCTTTGAGCCGCTTGAGGACATCTCGGAGAAATTTCTCACTCTTAAAACGGTGTTCCTCCTAGCCATTTCCTCATTCAAGAGGGTTGGTGACCTTCAGGCCCTGTCAGTGGCCCCCTCCTGTCTGGAGTTTGCTCCTGGTCTGGCGAAAGCCTTTCTTTCTCCCAGACCAGGTTATGTTCCGAAGGTCCTCTCGAGCCCAGCTCGTCACATTGCACTGCAGGCCTTATGTCCTCCCCCCTTTGATGATCATGACCAGGAGTTCAATAACAAGGTCTGTCCAGTGCGAGCACTGGACGCCTACGTCCGCAGAGCGACCCCATGGCGTAGGTCGGACCAACTCTTTGTATGCTTCGGGGCTCCTAAGGGAGCTCCAGCATCCAAACCTACTTTAAGCAGGTGGATAGTCGAGACTATCTCACTAGCTTATGAACTGGCGGGTCAGCAGTGTCCTCTGCATGTCCGCGCCCATTCTACTCGGAGCATGGCTACCCCTAAAGCTTTTTGCGCAGGGGCTCCCCTTGCCGATATTTGTGATGCGGCCGGCTGGTCCTCACCGCATACCTTTATCAGGTTCTACCAGTTAGACCTCAATCCCGCTTTGGGAACCTTGGCCCTTTCGTAGTGAGCTACGTTAGCTTGGCGTACTCCGTTCGCTGAGGCGGCGTGGGTATTCTCGTTCCCATATGCTTTTCGACGCAGTGTTGAGTTTCCTTGACAGGGAACGTCTCAGGTTACTTACGTAACCCTAGTTCCCTCAGAGGGAACGAGACACTGCGTCTCGTAGCCTCAGCTCCATCGCACGCCGGCTGTTTCAGACACTAGTTAAGCTGAGGCTGCTAGTATGCTGCGTGCAGTTATACTCCTGGCTCATGACGTCACACTCGGGTACGTGCACTCGCACACCTGGTTTCAATTGCGCTTCAAGAGACGATTACACTAATGCGTTCCCATATGCGTTTCGACGCAGTGTCTCGTTCCCTCTAAGGGAACTAGGGTTACGTAAGTAACCTGAGACGTTTTCATTTAGTTTATCTTTAAATACAAAAATATGATGTTGACTTTGATGTTGACTTGACAAAGCCAGATCTAACAGTTTAAATCAACCTTTAAAAGCTTGAAGTTTGAAAAAAAGCAAACATATTTTTATACAATATTTTAACACATTGTTAACATGCTTTGTTTTGTTAACACAAGATTGTTAGCATGTTTTAATATTTAAATAGAATGAGTTGCAAGCTTTAACACATTGCTATCATGGTTTGGCATTTTGCAAACTTGCTAATATGATTAAAAAAAATTTTTTTGAACGAGTTAGCATATTGGTAGCATGATTTAACATGTTGCTAACCTGAATTAACATGTTGCTAACATGATTTAACATGTTGGTTAGCAATATTTTATAATGTTTAGTACCTTGTTGCTAACATGATTAAGCATGTTAGAATGTTTCAGATGTTTCTAGCATTAATTAGCATGTTATTAGCATGCTTTACCTCATTTCTACCATGAATTAACAGGCTTTAGCACATTGTTACTATGAATCATCACATATCTAGGATGAATTAGCATGTTGTTAGCATCATTTAGCATGAATTCTAACATTATTTAGCATGTTATTATTTGGCCTTTTTTGCCGTTTTGGTCGCCAGTTTAATGTAAATTGTAGTTATATTCTGGCTCTGATAATATATTCTTCTTCTGATTCTTTATTATTATTATTATTATTATAATAACAACAATAATGATGCTAATAATATTAATAACAACACTAATAATATTATTACAGTAATAATCATAATAATAGCCACAATAATAACAATACTACTAACAAAATAAGCTTAAATATTAGATCAGCATGCTTGATAAAGTTTAATTTAAGTAAATATTGATAAAATCTCTCTCTCTCTCTCTCTCTCTATATATATATATATATATATATATATATATATATATATATATATATATATATATATATATATATATACACATATACATATACATATACATATTTAAAACAAACTATAATAATAAATGAAAACTACAGCTAATTAATCATTTAAAAACTAAAATAAAAACTAAAATAAATTTTTTTAAAAATATTTCAGTAATTTTGTGTGAGATTTGACCCGAGCCGGTTGTGAGATTCCTTCTCTGTCCTCTCATCAAGGAAACTCTGATCCTCATGGGATCGTATCTGTCCCGTTATGCAAACTTGTGAGACGACTCCACGGGAGCTCATGGCAAATCCTTGGATCCAGAGGATATGCAGAGAATATACGGCTTCATCTTCAGAGGCGAGTCACTGGGATGATCCGCGGCTAAACACACACAGGTAAAGCGCACATGTAATGCTGGGTAATTGTGATACAGGATCATGCCGTCAAATCCTAAATGATGATAAATCCACAGCCCAAGCGAATGACCCTGGAGTTTCTCTGAACCTCTAAAGCTCCTTCACACATTCATGAACGCAGTTCTTCTCTCACACACTGAGAATGAAGAGCGGATCCGCTATGACACACTGAAGGAGCAGAACCAGTTAAATTATGCAAATCACATAATGACACAAACATGGAGGTGCTTTCACAATTTGCATGGGAAATCTGCATGCATACGTGAATACATGAGTGTGTGTGTGTGTGTGTGTGTGTGTGTGTGTGTGTGTGTGTGTGTGTGTGTGTGTGTGTGTGTGTGTGTGTGTGTGTGTGTGAGTGAGTGAGTGAGTGTATGAGTGTGTGTGGGAGTGAGTGTGCATGACTGTGCATATGTGTGTTTGTGAGTGTGTGTGTGTGTGTGTGTGTGAGAGAGAGAGTGTTTATGTGAGTGAGAGTGAACATGATGCTTATTGTAGTTTTATTGTAGTTTGCTTTTCTTAAAAAGTAATTAACGGAATCAGTTACTTTTTAAGGGAGTGATGCAACATAGTAATCCGTTACTTTCCAAAGTATCAAATGCTTCAGTGAATGAAGAATAAACTCAAATAACCCTGAAAACGCACAGCGCTGATTAGCATCACCAGCACGAGTTAAGACTAACACTGGCTAATTGATAAGAATAATATCTCACTCGTTTGATCTTGATATTACAGTATGTATTTGCTTGATTGTACAATGAATTCAGTTTGAAGTGCAGAAATGAACTTACCAACTGCAATTAGATCAGTTTCAATTAAAAAATAATGCAAAACATGCTGTTCTTCCTCAGCGTTTCTGTCTGTTCTCCAGCACAAACATCTAAACAATTAAAACAATATCTAAATCAAGACATTTACTGGAGAAACTAAACGACTGAATGATCAAGTCTTGATTTCTCGATTTCCTGAGTTTGAAACAAGAACAAATACCTGACAATGCGGTTTA
Organism: Rhodeus uyekii; assembly: GCA_037043235.1. Classification (NCBI taxonomy): domain Eukaryota; kingdom Metazoa; phylum Chordata; class Actinopteri; order Cypriniformes; family Acheilognathidae; genus Rhodeus; species Rhodeus uyekii. Next base: position 824,412 of record JAWRVZ010000205.1, read on the forward strand.
AATGAAATTTCTGAGCTCGTTAAGGCAAGGCAAGGCAAGTTTATTTGTATAGCACATTTCATACACAATGGTAATTCAAAGTGCTTTACATAAAGAAGAATGATAAAAGTAAAACATTAAAAATGATTAAAAGAATAAAAAGATAATACGTATAAAATAAAATGCAAACAGTTCGGACATAGCACAGTGCTCAATCTGCAAATGCATAGGTAAAAAGATGTGTTTTGAGTCTTGATTTGAATGTGGCTACTGTTGGAGCACACCTGATCTCTTCTGGAAGCTGGTTCCAGCTGCGGCTGGCGTAACAGCTAAAAGCAGACTCTCCTTGCTTTGAGTGAACCCTGGGTATTACTAAGTGACTTGATCCTGATGATCTTAGTGATCTGTTAGGTTTATATTCTATGAGCATATCTGCAATGTATTGAGGTCCTAGGCCATTGAGTGATTTATAAACAAGTAACAGTACTTTAAAATCAATTCTAAATGTAACTGGAAGCCAGTGCAAGGACCTAAGGACTGGTGTGATGTGTTCATATTTTCTGGTTCTGCTCAGAATCCTGGCAGCAGCGTTCTGTACGAGCTGCAGCTGTCTTATGGTCTTTTTGGGAAGGCCAGTGAGGAGCCCATTACAGTAGTCCACCCTGCTGGTGATGAAAGCATGAACAAGTTTCTCTAAGTCTTGATTGGAGACAAAGCATCTAATTCTTGCAATATTTTTGAGATGATAATATGCTGATTTAGTTATTGTTTTTACATGGCTACTGAAACTCAGGTCTGACTCCAAAATCACACCAAGATTCCTGACCTGATTTTTAGTTGTTTGACCCCTTGTCATGGTTCTGTCTTCCTTGTTCCCATTTACTCCCTGATTGTGCGCTCCTCTTGTCATCTGTCTCACCTGTGTTCTCATCAATTCCCTTATCAGTCTCGTTTGCTATCCCCGCCTTCCTATTATCCTCTATGTATTTAAGCCTTGTGTTAGTCTTAGTCTGTGTTCGTTCTCGTCAATAGTGTGGTGTATTTCCTTCTGTGCCTTCGTGTGCCAATAAACTTCAAAGTATTGGATTTCTTCGTCTCCGTGTCTGCCTCATACACACGCGTGACAGAAGAACGAACCGGGTTTGTCGCCCATAAAGACTTCTGAAAATGGATTCTCCTGGACCGGCTGAGCTCCACCTTCTCTCTCTCCGGCAAGGCGGTCGGTCCCTGGTCGAGTATATCGCGGACTTCATCGACATTTGTCACCGAGTAAGCTGGGACGATTCAGCTCTCAACTTTTGTTTTGAGTGGGGGTTGGATGCGTCAGTCATTCGGGCACAAAGGTGCGCAGGGGAATCCCTCTCCGATTACATCAACCTCGTGTTATGGCTTAATGGAGTGGATTACGAGGTAGAGGAGATCCTCCCGATCACCGCGTCCGCGTCATTGCTCCTGACCGCCGCAATCGAGTCACCACGCCGCCGCCGCCGCCGCCATAGAAGGGGTAAGCGGCCGAGTCCCGCGCCAAGTGAGCCGAGTCCCGCGCCAAGTGAGCCGAGTCCCGCGCCAAGTGAGCCGAGTCCCGCGCCAAGTGAACAGAGTCCTTCCCGAGCGGCCGAAACCGAACAGAGTTCTTCCCGAGCGGCCGAAACCGAACAGAGTTCTTCCCGAGCGGCCGAAACCGAACAGAGTTCTTCCCGAGCGGCCGAAACCGAACAGAGTTCTTCCCGAGCGGCCGAAAACCGAACAGAGTTCTTCCCGAGGGGCCGAAAAGGACCCGTGCTCTCCCCGAGGGCCCGACCCGCCAGAGCCTGAGCTGCCGTGGCCCGACCCGCCAGAGCCTGAGCTGCCGTGGCCCGACCCGCCAGAGCCTGAGCTGCCGTGGCCCGACCCGCCAGAGCCTGAGCTGCCGTGGCCCGACCCGGCCTTCAGCGACCTCCCAGAGCCGCCGCCGGCCTTCAGCGACCTCCCAGAGCCGCCGCCGGCCTTCAGCGACCTCCCAGAGCCGCCGCCGGCCTTCAGCGACCTCCCAGAGCCGCCGCCGGCCTTCAGCGACCTCCCAGAGCCGCCACCGGCCTTCAGCGACCTCCCAGAGCTGCAGCCGGCTTTCCAGCCACCCCAGCCGGCGCCACCGCCTGCTCCACCGCCGGCGCCTCAGCCGGCACTCCAGCCGGCCCCGCCAGAGCCACCGCCGGCCGTCCAGCCGGCACTCCAGCCGGCCCCGCCAGAGCCACCGCCGGCACTCCAGCCGGCCCCGCCAGAGCCACCGCCGGCACTCCAGCCGGCACTCCAGCCGGCACCGCCAGAGCCACCACCGGCCGTCCAGATGGCCTTCCAGCCGGCACCGCCAGAGCCACCGCCGGCCCTCCAGCCGGCCTTCCAGCCGGCCCCGCCAGAGCCACCGCCGGCCGTCCAGCCGGCACTCCAGCCGGCCCCGCCTGAGCCTCCGCCGGCCGTCCAGCCGGCCCCGCCAGAGCCACCGCCGGCCCTCCAGCCGGCCTTCCAGCCGGCACCGCCAGAGCCACCGCCGGCCCTCCAGCCGGCACCGCCAGAGCCACCGCCGGCCCTCCAGCCGGCCCCGCCAGAGCTACCACCGGCACCGCCCTGGAGGGTTGCACCACCCTGGAAACCCCCCTGATTCTGGACTCCTCAGCCTCCAGGGTCCCCACCCTCCCGCCCTTTTCTGGTCCTTCGTGTTTGTCTAGTCCCCTGCCCCTCCCTCCGCAAGGTGTTCCTCTTATGCCGTGAGGTCACGCCTTGTCGGAGGGGGTGTACTGTCATGGTTCTGTCTTCCTTGTTCCCATTTACTCCCTGATTGTGCGCTCCTCTTGTCATCTGTCTCACCTGTGTTCTCATCAATTCCCTTATCAGTCTCGTTTGCTATCCCCGCCTTCCTATTATCCTCTATGTATTTAAGCCTTGTGTTAGTCTTAGTCTGTGTTCGTTCTCGTCAATAGTGTGGTGTATTTCCTTCTGTGCCTTCGTGTGCCAATAAACTTCAAAGTATTGGATTTCTTCGTCTCCGTGTCTGCCTCATACACACGCGTGACACCCCTAGAGTGAAGGTATGCGTTCACTTTGAGAACTTCATCTTTGTTTCCAAATGCAATGACTTCAGTTTTGTCTTTGTTTAACTGAAGGAAGTTTAGGCACATCCAGTTTTTAATTTCATCAATGCATTGACACAGGGAGTCAATGGGGCTGTAATCATTAGGTGATAACGCGAGGTAAATCTGGGTGTCATCTGCATAGCTGTGATATGCAATTTGGTTCTTTCTCATTATTTGGCTCAGTGGCAGCATATATAAGTTGAACAGGAGGGGTGCAAGTATTGAACCTTGAGGGACTCCGCATGTCATGGATGTTAGCAGATATTTGCTCATTTTAAACAAACTCACTTTGAAAAAAAACAAGAATATATTTATACTTAATATCAGTTACTTCTCCAGTAAATGTATCTGGATTGAAATAATAGAAAACAAGACAAAAACACTTTTTTTTTTTTACAATTTTAAGTCAACTTAACTATCCAAGTTTTCACTTAGTACTTCAAATTTCAAGTTAAACTTAAGGAGACTTTTTTTAAGTTGAAACAACTTTTTTTCTACAGTAAGCGTAAGAACTGAAGTTTTTAAAGCAATGTAATTTAGTATATCGCTTCATTTTTAAATCACTTCATCATGAGACTAGAGGGATCACAAAACTCACACTCTTTAGGAAACCCAATGACCAAATTAAAAGTAATACGTCCATAATGTTATAATCACGACATTCATTTACAAGCAAGGATTCTCTGAGTTTTCCTGGTGTCTGTCCAGCTAACGCAGGATCTAATCATCGTCTGAATCCGCAGATCATTAAGAGCTTCCTTTGTTTCAGTCCTGCAGCTTCTCTGCAGATAAATGAAGTGAATTCAAAGCAGCGAGAACTAATAGTTTCGATTTGGCACTTTGATAGAGCCAGGAGTCACGTTAAAGGACGAAGACAACGCAAGGTTGATTGAACGCGTACAAGGGCCGCTATCTCGGCCGTCCTCTCCGAGTCCTCATTATCACAGCACATTCAAATGTAACGACTAATGCAAAGATTAATTGCTCGGCGGCAGATAGAAGCATCTAGCTCTCTCTCTCTCTCTGTTTCTCTCTCACAGCTTCATTAAAGCCGAGCAGAATGAAGATTGATTGCGTTTTACCTCTTGGAATGAGAACGAGGCTGCTCGTCATTCCACACGCTTCGTCATTATTTAATCCTTCTGCTATCAGAGGGGAAAATCTCGGCACTCTCCTCGTGAATAAACCATTAGCTGTGCAGTTTCAAATAAAGAAAAGAATCTAGCGCCTAATGAGGGAGAAAAACACTGCTTGGTGTAAGAAGTGACCAAAATTATGGAATGGAGCAAAGCTTAAAGTCACCATGAAATCAAACTTTTTATGGAATAATGCACATCATTATTTTGTCAAATTCATGTTCCTGTAATAGTGAGTGAGAATAACAGCACGTTCTCTGATGATGAGGGCGGGGCAATAACCTGTCAATCACATGAAATCCACCAATAGCAAACCACAACCATCCAATCACAATCATGCTCCGCCCACATTTTTTCTTGTTTGAGAAGCGATTCCCTCCATATACAGAACAATAGAGGAGGAAAGAAGCTGTCTAATGCATTACATCATCTAAATCAATTTAAAGTATCATTGTGAATCAAACAACTTTAATATAACAACTATAAATAACTATGTCTGCATACATAATGTAGAGCAAACAGTATATCGGTCAGCCACATATTAAAAGTTGGGTATGTGTAGTACATAATAATATGAAATAAAAATAAATCATAAATAAATACAATACATTGTATTATTAATAATAGAAAAATAATACATGCACACAACTTATAAATAAATAAATAAACAAATGTTTATACAGTACACTTACATAAAGCAATATATAGGCCCACTATATAGCAAACCTTGGCTGTGTAATTGTTTGTAGAATTGCAAAATATAAACTTTAGATATACTGTGTGTGTGTCACGGTCACGATCACCTAGAACTCTTATTTTGCCTTTTGTCACATAGTTTCTGTTCCAAAACTCTCCGTCACCCATCAGTTTTCATAGTCACTAATCATCACAGGTGTTTGTCTTTAGGTTCATCACGGTTAGTATATTTAGTCCCCATTGTGCACTCTTCAGTTGTCGGTTCTCGTTTACGTTTACTATGTGTTTCTCTGCCTGAGCATTTTGAGTTAAATAAACACTGTTTCTGATACCGGTGTCTTCGAGTCTGCCTCCTAAACGAAACCGTAACAGAGTGTATATATATATATATATATATATATATATAATACAGTGGAGTTCGGTTATGTCGACGGCCTCGGGGGTTGAACGCATCGAGATAACCGTTTAACCGGTATATCGTATATCATATATTACATTTATTAACATATATTTTCCCACATATAACCCGCAGAAGCAGATCATCTGCACACTCATATAGCCAGCGGGTTTTGGGTTTTGTGTAAAAAATCGTTGGCATAACCCGCACCCATAGATTGATTAACGTTTTTGTGTAAGATCACATTTTGAATTTCAAATGTTGCTCGCATGACTTCAATTATCCATAACTGTTCAGGCTCGGTACACAGTGCTTGTGTGCGAAATTCACACAATAAAAACACAAACAGGGAGGAGGGGGGAGCGGGGAAAGCAAGGATGAAAGCAAATGAGTGAATTTATTATAATAGTGCAGAAAACAAACGAAGTGATAATCCAGAGTTACAGTCGTGGAACATGGGAGAAGCGAAAGAACGAATTCACGGGAGCCGCGAGAGAACGAATTTGTGGGAGCCGCGAACGAACGAATTCGCGGGAGCCGCTAGAGAACGAATTTGTGGGAGCCGCGAGAGAACTAGAGGAGCGCGGGGCACAAAGTAACGCGGGGTAAATAGTAACAGCGATTTTTTTGATAGTTGCACGGGCATAAATGTGACGTGCTAAAGGGCTTTTCATCACACTGTTTGCACACGTTGTCACGGTTCTGTCAGGTTTAGTTTCGGTTTCTAGTGTTCCTAGTGGACGGAACCGTGGCACTGCTCTTCCTCCCGTGTTTCGTGTGAGGGCGCGTTACGTCATGGGCGCGCCCTTGTGTCCACGTGTCTGTTTGTTGTCATTGTTGCGCAGTGGGTGTGTTCACCCGTTGCGCATGTCTCGCGTGCTTTGTAAACACGCGTCGATGCGCGGTTGCGTTCACCGCGCGTTTGTGTCTTGTTAGCTTCTGCCCCGCCTTCTTGTTTCCCGTAATTATTCCCAGCTGTTTCTGATCACTCCTCCCCTCGTGTGCCCTTTAAATATCCCTTTGTGTTGATGTCCTGCGTGGCGTCGTTGTCTTTCTATGTTCCCTGATTCCCCGTACCGTCTCATCCGGTTGGTTGTGGTCATGGTTGTCTTAATTACATTTTTCAGTTAATGTTTTCCCCCCCCGTGGGTTTTTGGCTTTCCGTATTATGATTTATGTTTGTAACAATAAATCCTTTACCTTCCCCTGCACTTGAGTCCTCCCCTTGTCTCTCCGTGACACACGTCTTCTGGCCATTTTCGAGAAATTTCATCGAAGTTTGGATGAGAACCACAGGAAAAACTCTTTTGGCAGTATGCAAATACTTTTTGTTATAGCAGTTGTTTTTCGATTTTCAAAGAATGTGTGAAAGATTGTTAGTCTAATCTTATATTGTTATGATTACCATCTTCTTGGCTAAAAGATGGTACCATTTTGAAAAACACATAGTGACTGCTATCCGGTCCTGAAGTAAACAAGACAGCGCGGGGTTAGTTGTAACACTAAGCCGCATTGAACAAGTTGCATCAATATTCATATATTTTTATTGTATTAACCTATTAAAATGTTTTCATGTCATTACATTGTTCAAAACACAACAAATGTAAAAAATAAAGGAAAAAAATATATTTAATTCATAAGTTATGCTTATGATCATCAAGACGCAACTTTTTTAAACAAATAAAAATACGTGAATGAACTTGCATTGGATAACATGGTGTTACAACTAACCCGCTGTCTGTTAAAACGAGCCCGACTCACGGGGTAAGAAGTCACATTTTACTCCTTGCGCTTTTGCCGATACTTCAGAGAAACGGCAGGTCCGATGAACATGAGAACAGTGCTCATTTGTAGGAGAGGCTTATATGTTGTTTGTATAAAAATATGGTTTGTCTAACCCTATTACTTTGTTTATTATTTGGCTAAAACCGTGTATATTTCACTATGTGAAAAATAGCGATCACAATTAATTAATGTTTAGAATATGAGGTAAAAACTTCTGTAAATCACTTATAAAAGTATCACTGTGGTGAATGATGCAGCCAATGAATGAGTTAAGGGGTTATAAAGGGGTTGGAACCTCCTGACTGTGTTATGAGAGGCTGTCATTAGGATATTTCATGCAAAAATGCGCACAAGAATGCTGAGCGTTAGGACTTTTTCCACACAAAACTGCGCATGGGTGAGGGAAATTTTTCCTCGTACACCGATTTGCTCGTATACCAAGTCGCTCGTAAACCGAGGTATTACTGTACATGATGTGAGTTGTTAAAAGAGAATGCACATGCTTGAGTTTTTGGTGTCTTTTTAAGCAACAGTGTTGCAATTCAATCATCAATTCATAAATTTGTTTGATGAAGTGATCAGCATTCATCTAAAAAAATTGACATACACTGTACTGTGTTTGCTAACAACAAAAGGCATATGCAGGCCTTGAAATTCGTTGTGAAAAGGGCACTGCCAAGTTGCCTTAGAAATTTAAAGGGCACCAAGGCATTTTTGGTTGTCTAATAAGGGCACAAAGGCAATATTGAAAACGTCACATGGGCATTAAGGCATTACGTTTTATGTACATTAGCATAATGTTTGCTACTTTTTATGTTGTTCGTTTCATACTCTTAAATTAATTTTCTGTGATATTGATGTTAAACCCTATAGAATGCCAAACATAATTATTTATGATGATTTAACACTTTTCTTGTGATTGGTACAGAGTTGAATTGTTAACATACTACGAGTAATAGCTTAGGAAGAGTAATAGCTTAGGAAGCTCTTTTTAAAGGAAGATTTATTGTTAAAAGTAACTTTTCTGAACATAACTTCATATCATAACTGAACATAACTTTCAGCAGTAACAATACAACATAACACTGTATACAAGAATATTTCAATAAAAAAGTGTTTTTTTTCTTTCTTGCACGGGTTGTCTGGCCTCTGTACTATCAGTCTTACAGCTGGCGCTGATAAGGCTGTCTGACCTGTCAATCATGAAGAAGATGTGATTGGCTGTCTATCAATCTGATAGCTGGCGCTGATAGGCTGTTTGACCTGTCAATCATGCAAGACGACATGATTGGCTGTCTATCAATCTGATAGCTGGCGCTGATAGGCTGTTTGACCTGTCAATCATGCAAGAAGTCATGATTGGCCGTCTATCACTCTGATAGCTGGTTCTGATAGGCTTTCTGACCTGTCAATCATGCAAGAAGACGTGTTTGGCTGTGCTGCCATGATAGCGTGCTCTTCTCATCCGATCAACACGCTTCCAGGGGGAGAGGCTGCTCTTTCTTTTTCTTCTGATTTTGGCTTGCGTTTGTTTTCTTATTGTGTGAATTTAGTGGATCTAAACATGGCTGCTACTGGTGAATAGATTTGCGAAAATGGAGACGTTGTATTTTGATTTTTGTTAAGTTCGTTCAGGATAATTCATCAATAAATATACTTTCACTTGTAAGGGATAGGGGCAAAAGGCATTTCTGAAAAAAGGGCACGGCAATATTGCCGTCGATTTCATAAAAATGATAGGGGCAGTTCGGCAAACATGAGAGGCACGACGGCATTTGCCGTCGATGCCGTCGTGAATTTCAAGGCCTGCATATGCAAAACCACAACAATAAAAACCACCTTCGATTCTTGATACAAACCTTTAATTCTCCAACAATCCAAACACAAAGATTGCTCACAAAATCACAAAAAAACGTGCGGGATGCTACAGCGTGTTATCCCTCAGACGAGATCAACGACAGGGAGTGAACCATGAGAGGACAAAATCCACGTGCAAGGCAAACTCGGCACGCCAATTAGTCACAAAATAACCATGTGAAGTGACGAATTTTTGTCGCTTTTTTGTGCTCGAGATATCAGATTTCGGCAACATAAAGGAATCGACATAACCCACAAGAAAATAATAAGACAAATAGGGAGTTTGGCGGTTCCACTTCAAAAACCTCGACACAATAGTATTGACGAGTTAACCGTGACTCGAAATAAGTGAACTCCACTGTATACACAAGTGTGTATATATATATAATATCAATGGCTTTATTGCTTGTATCATCATAAAATGTGATGATTATTGCTCTCTAAAATATAAATATAAGTCATGAAGATTTTGAGATATTATAAACCTCTTTATATAGGATTTAAGACATTAACATCATGAGTTTCTATAAAGCTGCTTTGGAGCAATGCACTGTATAAATACATTTGATTCGACATTCCAGAGCCGAAGCTCTTTTCAGTGCTGGAAACGTGCCGATATCTTCAAAACTTGGCAGTCATTCTGTAGTAAAGGTCTACTTTATCACTTTATTTCCCATCTCTCTCTTTCTCATCCTCTCCCACTCTGCCTTGGACTGTTGGACAGGTGCGATTGGCTCTGCTGTGTTCAAACGGTGAATGTTCTGGGCTCATCCTCAGCCCAAACATTTCCACAGCGTGAATCTCTGGCAAATGTGCCATGTAATCTCCTCTAAATGCTTTTATTAAGAGCTCTAATTAGTCCTTCAGAAGCACTGCAGCAGCCAGAAGCAGCTGACGGGACACGCCCTCAGCCGTCAACGGCCAATCAGCTGGCAGGGTCATCACGGGACACGCCCTCAACCGCCAACAGCCAATCAGCTGACAGGGTCATCACAGGACACGCCCTCAGCCGCCAACGGCCAATAAGCTGACAGGGACATCACAGGACACGCCCTCAGCTGACAACGGCCAATCAACTGACAATCTCATCACAGGACACGCCCTCCGCCGTCACGCCCTCACAGGACAATGGCCAATCAGCTGACAGAATCATCAAGGGACACGCTCTCAGCCATCAATGGCTAAACAGCTGACAGCCACATCACACAACCAATCAGCTGACAGCCTCATTACGGGACACGCCCTCAGTTGCCAACGGCCAATCAGCTGACAGGGTCATCACAGCACACACCCTCACCCGCCAACGGCCAATCAGCTGACAGCCTCATCACGGTATAATTTTGCTTGCATCACTTCTAACAGAAAGTGTCATAAATAAATAAAATTCTATATAAATAAATGACAAAAGGCAAGTATAAAGCACATTTACCCATAAAACAACACAATCTGGATCTAAGAGAAGTTCAGATGACCCAGATTCATCAGCCATTAACACAATCGTCTTTCATCTCAGCAAAAGACATATTCAAAGCATCAGCCAATAATCAAAAGACATTTTAATTGTTGGCTTGTTCTCATCTGACAGCAGTAAGTGCGCACTACTCTCACAGTCTGCCGAGCAAACCGACAATCAGGGAACAAACACTCAGGTGTGATTGACTGCATTGTTTTACTGCGCGCAAGATTATCAGACGATCATCTTCTACTAATTATGCAGGAAGTCAGATAAAAGCTTTAATGTTTGATGTGGACGCTAATCAATGCAATTAACGCCAATTGGGTAAAATAGACTGTCATTGATGAAGTTCAAACCTGAAATTAAGCTAACATTTTTTTAATCAGTTTTCAGATTATAACAGGATTCATGAGGAACAATTAACACTATCTGATCATCACAAGCATTTACAAACATTTAGGATTGTGGGAATAGTTTGGGAATCAGTCAACTAAAATAACAAATTAAAATAAATACATTTTATTATAAAAACTAATAAATTAATGAAAAATATAATTAAATTATGGAATATTAAACAAATATATTAATTACATTTTGTTACAAACAAATTATTAAATGAATTAATAATATAAAACTAATCACTATTACACATTAATCAAATTAATATCTACATAAATTATTAAACTTAATAAATTAAGAATTTTATAAAATTATATTCATTTTTTAGTAAAATTGTAAAATATATTATGAATGAATTAGAATACAAATAAAATTCTATTATAAATGAATGAAAAAATAAAATGTTGTTTTATGAAAGAATGAATTTGTAAATAAACTAATTAAAAAAATGCAAAAAATAATTAAAGCAATAAATAAATACAAGTCTATCATAAATTAATAAATAAACTAATACATAAATAAAATGTAACTATGTTATTAAATAATACATTAAATGAATGAACTATTGAAAATGAGTGGAAAAAATGCAAAAATATATGTTTTATTATGAATGAATGAATAAGTGAATCAATCAATCAATCAGTTAACCAAACAATGAAAAATATTATTATTTTAGGAATTAAAAAAAAAACTGTTATAAATAAAACAATGAATTAAATTAATTTTGATAATAATATAGATAGATATACTTTCAATTATATTTTAAATAAATGAATAAATAAAATAAATAAATCAATGTATTAATTTATTTTCACAAATTATAACAAAGTATTATAAATAAATGAAATTTTTTTTTATATATGAATCAATTAATTAACAACAAATACAATTATATGAATTAATTAATTAAATGAAATTATTATGAAAGAATGAATGAAAATAAAACTATTAATAAAATGAATTAAATGAAATGTTGTGATAAATGATAAATAAAGTTTGTGTGCTTCAGGAATCGGAGACCTATAAATTGTAGATGTAATTTGCCAGATACGAGTGGGTTCGAGGGCTGAGGTCGGTCTGGGATCGATCCATAATGAAGAGTGACGCAGGCCTGCGAGATGAAGAGCATCGATCAGCTCGTCATCTGTGTGTCCGGCCTCATTAAAGCTTTTAAAGCTGCACTAATGATGTTTATGACTTCATTAACAACCGATGCGACATGATAATGATCAGCTCTGCTGCCACAGCCTGACAGATGCTCAACTTCACAAGCCAATAATGTGAGAGTTTGAGAAATAAGTGCATTCATGTTCCTGGTGTTTCAACATCTCTGATCACACACCACACACACACACACTTCCATGAGCTGCAGGATCCACGAAAGACTGAATCAATGCAGGAGTTACAAATATGCTTAATATTCTCTTCTTAGCTGCATTTATTTCATGAAAATTGTGTGTGTGTGTGTGTGTGTGCGTGCGTGCATGCATATGTGTGTGTGTGAGAGAGAGAGAGTGTGTGTGCATACAAGTGTGTGTGTGCGTATGAGTGTGTGTACGCGTTTGTGCGTGTATATGTGTGCGTATGCATGTGTGTGTTTGTGTGTGTGTCTGTGCGTGCGTATATTTGTGCGTGTGTGTGTGTTTGTGCGTGTATATGTGTGCGTATGCATGTGTGTGCTTGTGTGTGTGTGTGTGTCTGTGTGTCTGTGTCTGTGACAGCTTAGAGACTCACCAGTGGTGGACGAGATGTTGACGTCGATGCTGATCTCGGGAATGCCGCCGCCCCGCAGTGACGCCACGCAGGTGTAAGTGCCAAAGTCAGTGAACTTGAGGTCGATGATGTCCAGGTTGGTGGTTCCGGGCGAGATGTCGGGGTCGGTCTGGGTGATGACCATCCGCTCGGAGCTGCGTAAACCCCGGCCGTTCTTCAGCCAGCTAAACTGAAGCTCCTCAGGCGGCGTGGCTTCCACCTGGCAGGAGATCTTCACCTCGCGGCCAATCTGGATGTTGTCGTCGTTGTGATACGGGTCAGGCGTGATCCAGAAACGACCCTTCTTCAATGCTGGAACCAAACGGAGAAGAAAGAAACACCGTCAGCTAAACCAAGAAACACAAGCCGTCCTTCTCGTTACTAAAACGTACCGTACGTCCTTCTCGTTACTAAAAACCTTGGGACGCAACCGATTCTCTACAAAACTGATAATTATGTGTTATAAAATAATACAATATAGTTGTCACAATTGGCTGGTTTGCTGTGGAGAGACACGACGAGAAGTGAAAGGATTCAACTCAAAAATACTTTCATTAAACTAAAAACAAAACACTTTAAATAACAAAACAAACGGTACTCTCTATAGTTCAGAACTAGGAACAAGGAGACGGCAGACACACCGCCAATATACTTCATTAACATCACATTAACAACCTACAAACACAAGGGAATTGTAAGTGTTTTATACACAAGGCAATGACAAACACCTGGGTAGACTAACAATTAAGTGATCACACGACGGGTGCAGGAAGTGTACAGATGACACAACTGACAGGAAGTGTCACCAAGACCTCACCAACAGGAAGTGACAAAGAAGACAGACAGGAACAAATGCTACAATAATAATATAATATAATATAATATAATATAATATAATATAATATAATAACAAATGATAAACTTTAAAACTTAAAATTAGAAACATTGTTTTGGAAAATAAGCTAAATAAATTAGTTTAAGTTAAAGTAATGAACTTACTAAAACTAAAATAAACAAATTAAAGCCCTAACATTAATTAAAATGATAAAAGCACATAGCGAAATTATTCAAACTTAACTTAGATCTAAAATAAATGCTAATATAAAATATGAATACATATTAGTATATAAAAAGCATAACAACAGGAAAAAACTGTGAAATAAAATAATCTTTAATTAAAATTAAAATATTTTTTTAAAGAAAAAATGAAAAATTTAAATTTAAATAATACTAAACATAAATCACACTAAAACACTAAAACTTTAAAAACTAAACTGAACTACTCAATAGATAGATAGATAGATATTAAATATAGTCTCAATGGTACTAAAAGTAAAGCACATTCTGTGGATTGTTGTTTACAAACTAAAATCCTTTAGTTCAGGGATTTAAACAGTGAACAACACCTTGATCATCTAAACATCATCCCCAGTGTTCATATTTAGGGTTAGGGATTTCTCAAAAATTAATAATTGATCCCCCTGAAACATCAGAACAGTCTGACATGACCTTGCATCAGATTTAAAGAGCATCAGCTTTTCCTCCGTCTCTCTTCAGCGTTTAATGTTGCTGTTTTTAATCTGCAGTTCTTCTCTATCAGAGTGAGTGTTGAAACGCCTCCATTGATTCTTGAGTTTCTTCCGGGAACAAACACTCTCAATATTCCTCATTATCATAATTAATAAAGAATAAAGGGGCGGGGCTTGAGTGAGTGAGTCGTGTGTTGAAACTGGTGGTTATGGGAAGGGGCGGGACATTTCCCAAACACACTGGAAGCTCTCAACCAATCACAACACACCGATCCAGCTGACCAATCAGAGCACAGTGTGCTTTCAGAAGGAGGAGCTTCATAGAGACAGGAACTAAACAGAGCGTTTCTGACAGACTGGGAAGAGACGAATATGGGGAAAATAATCAACCTTCTCTAGTGGACACAGGAACAAAAGCAAGAGTTTGGGATAACCGTTCTGATGCTTCAACAGGCCTGAAATAGCAGCATCTGTAACACTTTCAATGAAATACTTGAAAAGCAATCAGCATGCAGACTCACGGCGAGCAGATTGAGAGTCGGAGCAGCTTCCCCTCCTTCATTCATGTTCCTGCGCTTACTGTGATTGATTTATGAGTGACGTTACGCCAAAGACATGTGTGTTTGTCAACATGATGACACTGAGACCGAGGGGGAGGGAAATAACATTAGCCAATGACATTGCAGCCTAACAATCTCCATCCAATCAAATCTTGATTCATAACGATCCGTCAATCGCTCTTATTCTGTTAAGAGTTTAACAGAATAACAATTCTGTTTAGACTTTTATGTTAGACATAAAACACGACATCAACTGGTTTCAGGTGAAACAAACAATCTGCAAATATTATAATGCATTTTGACTTCGGCTACATATTAAAAAATGCACATCATGAACATCTTCATTTGCCTTCAGCATGAAGCCTTTCAATAAAGTGTCCAAAAGCCATTCTTTCAGCACAGGAAGATATAAAGTGGGAGCGCTTTCAGCGGCTAATCAGCAGATTCGTCCTCTGGAAAGGCAAATGTTCTGAACCCGCAGTCGTTTCTGCCGGGGTTCAGATACACATCTACACTCATTTCGTATGCAGGCTGTTTATGGCATTCAGATGGCTGAATTTTATCTCGCAAACAAAAGAGCAGTCAGAGCGTCGGAATCTTTTTATCTTTTCCTGCATGACATTATCAGGCTAAAACGAGGAGGAGGAGGACGTGAGAAACATGAAGAAAGCGGAAACAAAAGCAGCCTGTCAGACTCAAACACAGGGAATCATGGACAGAGACGCACGGAGATCCCGCTTTCCCGGCGAACATCAATGTCACCCTGATGACCGACGCAGCTGTTCATCACGCCGTCAGACTCGAGCTGCACGAGATGTAAAATTCACTGTTTTATGGATGACAAGCAAATTAATCTAGAGCTGTTCATCACATCATGTAATCTGAACTTGGTTTTCTAATATTATTTTGACTCAAGTGCATTGGTTTTACTCTGATTCATTAGATATGAATCCCCTGAACTATTTCATTCAATGGGAGCTTTAAAATAATTAGAATATATATATATATATATATATATATATATATATATATAAATTTATGTATGTTCTTAATGTTCAAAGCTGAATTTATTAGATGATAAATACGGTAAAACAGTGCAATATTATATCAGTGTAAAACAGCTGTTTTCTATGTGAATATATAGTAAAGTGTTATTTATTCCTGTGATTAAAGCTGAATTTATTAGATGATAAATACAGTAAAACAGTGTAATATTATATTAGTGTAAAACAGCTGTTTTCCTCATCATAATTCAAGAGCAGAATAAAGGGGCGGGGCTTGAGTGAGTGAGTCGTTTGTTGAAACTGGCGGTTATGGGAAGGGGTGGGACATTTCCCAAACACACTGGAAGCTCTCGTCCAATCACAACACACCGATCCAGCTGACCAATCAGAGCACAGTGTGCTTTCAGAAGGAGGAGCTTCATAGAGACAGGAACTAAACAGAGCGTTTCTGGCAGACTGGGAAGAGACGAATATGGGGAAAATAATCAACGTTCAAGCAGGAAAACCTGATCTAGTGGAGACACACACAACTTCCAGGCTTTAAAGGGAATAATATGGACTCTTTACATTTACATTTCTGCATGTATCAGACGCTTTTATCCATTGCATTCAAGAAACACATTGACATTCTAAATCAGTTCTTGCTTTCCCTGGGAAAAATGATTGAATCCCCATGAATAAGATATGCATGTTCCTCTAAATATTATCAAGTGCGGGTTCATCAAAACTACATCACTGCACTAAACAATGTGAAAGGTCAGTGTGAGACGGTCACCCGCTCGAGTCACTGGTAGATAAAGCACAGTTACCTGCGTTTGGCTGCTGGCGGGTGTTAATTTCTCACCCTGCTGATCTGAAAGACACAGAGCAACAGTGACCTTTTCAAATCAGATAATGGCCACAAAAGACGCCATGACTCTGATCAGGGCTTTTCTCTGCTGGATGAGATAATAAAAAGGCCGCAGACTCAAAATCAACAACGCAAATAGTATTTGACTCTGGTGACAGTGACATTGTGGCCTTCTGAGTTGTACTTTATCA
The DNA here is from genome assembly GCA_037043235.1 of Rhodeus uyekii. Lineage (NCBI taxonomy): Eukaryota > Metazoa > Chordata > Actinopteri > Cypriniformes > Acheilognathidae > Rhodeus > Rhodeus uyekii. The sequence goes on from JAWRVZ010000205.1 coordinate 841,113, forward strand.
GTCATGGTTTCAGATCAGCATCAATCAGAGAAAATCTTTCATATCTCTGAATCTTCTAGAAAACACAGAAAGCAGACGAGACCTAAAATAAATATCACAGATCACGAATCGTTGGGGAAAGATGGAATCTAACTGCTTGAAGAGAAAAAAAGTATATATACACTCAGTGGTTCCCCTTCCTGATTTCTTTTTTTTTTCATGTTTGTCACACTTAAATGTTTCAGATCATCAACCCCCCTGTTAAAATATAACTTTACTGTGGTTTATCACACCTGAGTTCAGTTTCTCTAGTCACACGAGGCCTGATTTACTGCCACACTTGTTCTCAATCAAGAATCACTTAAATAGGACCTGCCTGATAAAGTGAAGGAGACCAAAAGATCTTCAGAAGCTAAACATCATGCTGAGATCCAAAGAAATTCAGGAACAGACGAGAAGGAAAGTAATTGGGATCCATCAGTCTGGAAAAGATCATAAAGCCGTTTCTAAAGTTTTGGTACTCCAGCGAATCACAGTGAGGGTCATTATCCACAAATCGAAAAGACATGGAACAGTGGTGAATCTTCCCAGAGCTCAACATCAACTCATACAAGAGTCACAAAAGACCCACAACAACATCCACAGAACTGCAGGCCGCACTTCCTCAGTGAAGGTCATAGTTCATGACTCCAGCGTAATACAAAGACTGGGCAAAAGTGGCCTGCATGTGAAAAACCACTGCTGACAAATAGAGCATCAAGGTTCGTCTCATTCTTGCAAACTAGTTCTCAAGAAAACATGACTATTATCTTTCAGAAATATGTGAAACCATATGCTACAGCAAAGATGTTAAGTAGTAATGACTGCATGACTGCATGTTTAATTCAGTTAGTTAGTGAGATGATGGAGACTGAACCGCACACGAACGCTGAGTGTGTGTCGTTTCATGTGCGCTGCGGACCGCAAAGACACTCGACAGTGTAGTGCACTACAAATAGCCGTGACATGGCCTCTTACCATCAGAAATACAACAAACCCAAGTTAAACCTCCACGAGGATGCCCTGCACAAACACAACTTTCCCATTCACGCTTATGCATATCCCATGAGCTTTGTGTCGGGTTTGGGGACGGGTTTTATTTGGCTTTAACGCAGCCGAATGGAAATAGAGCCAGAATAAAGCGAAAAAGACATGCAGCTTTATGAAAGGAAGAGGAAAATCCTACTGACGCAAGAATATGCACTGAGAGTTCCGCCGCAGAGAGAAAGGCCGGCTTTAAAAGCACCGGGGCAGAAAATGCAAGTTAACGCACAAAAGAACGTTTGGGATGCATTATTGATGCTGCGGCCTTTGCTTTGTTGAGCTTCTGTAAAACGCTTTGATGTTTGTGTGATTGAACGCAATGGCACTCGTGCTTCCACTGCGAGACCAGATAAAAACACATGCTTATAAAACAGCAGTTCACTCCATACACAAATGCATCTTCATTTACAGCGACGCAGCTCATATATCAGTTGCTGGCTGAATAATGCGTCTCTCATTCACACAGCCCAGTGATGAAAACATACAAAAACATCTCTGACTTTTACTGCATAGACAAAAACAATACAATTACATTTTTATTTTATTTTAAAATATGTCTGGCTCATATTGCACAGCCAAAAATGATTTCGCAATTTAATAACAGTTCCCCATCAGTCAGTCACGTTTTGTTGCATCAGAACTGAATCGTACAGCCCAGCCTAACTCCAGCCTTCAGGTCCAGCTGACCCTCGTTTGCGGCTCTCTAAAAAACTCCCTTATTAGTGCTAATAACAATGGAAAAAAACTTGTTTTTAATTGCTATAGAGACACACACACACACACGCACACACACACACACACACACACACATACACACACACAGAAGTTATAGTATATGTAAGGATTCTATTTGTTGATTGGTGTTGGATCTATACCTTATCATAGTCATGCTTGCTTTTCAGTCTGAACTGTGTTTGTTCATTGGCCACAGGAAAACTGGTCTGGGTTCTCCCAAGCTTTATTCTCTATCTTTCCTGAGTCTCAAAATGTAGAGAGCGGCGCTTGCAACAACAAGGTCATGGGTTCGATTCCCAGGGAAAGCAAGAACTGATTAGAATGTCAATGTGTTTCTTGAATGCAATGCAAGTTGCATGTAAATGTAATTTTCTGTTGCCTCTGGCTTGCTTAGTTGTGGACATTTATATTTTACATTCACATTCATGCATTTATCAGACGCTTTTATCATTGCATTCAAGAAACACATTGACATTCTAATCAGTTCTTGATTTCCCTGGGAATCGAACTCATGACCTTGTTGTTGCAAGCGCCGCTCTCTACTGTTAGACACACAGGAAAGCTCATATTATTGATAAATAAAAGCATTCAATTCTATTTTTGTGGTAAATCTAATAAGCATAAAATAACACAGAAAGATAATAAACTACAGACACATCACAATAATCTGATGCATTTATTCATCACTGTAGCTCAACAAAAAACACATTTTATATTAATATTCTAGATCTACAGCAGACATTCATAGACTGAATTCATGAGCGTAAATTATTATTCATTACAAGATCCAACATGTGACAACCCTCAGAACTGCTCTATGATGCATTCAATTAAACTTCTGTTCCTGCTGCATTAGTGCAGAACGGAGTCAACACAACACTACACTTCACTACACAACACCACACTTCACCACACTACACTACACAACACCACACCACACAACACAACACAACACAACACCACACTACACTACACCACACTACATAACACCACACTATACAATACAACACTACACAACACAACACTACACCACACTACTCCACACTACACTACACCACACAACACGCCGCACACGCCTGGATATTTACAGACGGAGCATCATAAGTTGTTTGATTGATATTTTTCAAAAGAACAACCTTGACAAAATGAGTGTTTAGTCTGTAATAGTCTTCTGCATAATACGGGAACATCCTAACAGGATCATGCATTCACTGCAAAGTTAGAAAAACAACTAGACAAAATACACAATCTTTAATGCAATTATGACATTATGGGATTAAATATAGGTTCAGACTTTATATTGCATTTGTTTCTCAGGACGTGACAGACGGATGCCGCTCTTTGGATATAATGTGTTTCATGTTATCTGCTTAAGAGGTTTTCCATTATAGTTATACAATGCCAAGACCGCAAATGTGATTACGGCCTGTTCTCTTCTGCATAATCCAGAGACGGACGCATTTAATCACGCTAATAACTGCCTGCCGCACACGCATTTTTGTGCGTCGCCGCCACACTCACGACACGCTTCTGTGTCGACAGAAGGAAACTTTACGTGTGCGTTTATGCATTTGGATTCAAGAAACACATTCTAATCAGTTCTTGCTTTCCCTGGGAATCGAACCCATGACCTTGATGTTGCAAGCGCTGGTCTCTACTGTTAGACACACAGGCTTGAATGAATCTCCCTGGACTGTTTATAACAAGACAAACTGCATTAATCTGAGATTAAGCGGAGATTTCCAGAATCTGTGAATGACTTGCCCTTCATCCATCCCAAACACTCCAGATTCATCCGTGAAAACGGGCAAACGCAGGTGTGTGTCGTCTGTGACTGTCCTTGCCGTGTGTAATGAGGCTGTTTATAGCGGCAGATCGCGTGATCAGCATGTGTAACGTGACAGATGGCGGCTCTACCTGCTCACACCTCAGACGTGACTTTATTCAAGGAGACCGGAGATTCTCCAGTCACATGTGTGACTGAACTCACTCACTCACTCACTCACTCACTCACTCACTCACTCACTCACTCACTCACACACTCACACACTCACACACTCACACAGACGCACGCACACACACACACACACTCAAACACACTTACTCTCACACACACACACACTCACACTTACTCACACACACACATGTGATTAGATAGCATTTTCTGGGGTCACTGCAGGTCCAGAGTAGTGTGAGGGTCACATGATCATCATCACTGAAGCCTCGCTCACATGACTCAGTCCAAAGCAAACATGGCAGTCGTTCACATGTTGACTTACAAGTGTTTACAGATCATACAGCGCTTGTTTTCACGAGCGTAACGACAAACACAACCGTCCGTCCGACAGAGTAACGACATCCCAGACTGAGCAGGTGTTCATCATTCATGAGCCGGGTTTACATTTCAATTAATCACTAATAATCAATTATCAGTAATCAATTAAATAAATCAATTAATGAAAGTTGTATTTACTGTTATTCAAAACAAACAAATAAATATTTATTATGTGTTAAATGTAAAATGTTAAATAAATACATTCTCATAACTATTTTTCAAAATAAATAAATAAATAAAAGATCCCTTTAATGTATTTAAAAATATATAAATATATTTATCACTAGTTAAAATAAATAAAGAAACATTTCCTATTTTGGCTTTTAAATAAATAATAAATAATAAATATAAAGAAATAAATATATGTGTCTTTATATATCTATATACAGTGGAATACGGTTATGTCGACGGCCCTGGGGGTTGCAAAAAAGCGTTGAGATAACCGATCATCGAGATAACCAACAGCCAATATGCCGATTTATTTGATAAAGCGATCGGCATGCTATAAAAATGTACATAAACTGTATATGTTTGCTAACAACAAAAGGCATATGTGCACCAACTAACAGCAGAGATTCACCAGTATACAATAAAAAACACCTTCCATTCTCCATACAAACCTTTAATTATATTCTCCAACATTGCAAACACAATTTCGCTCACAGCGTAAACAATCATAACACAACTTTTTTGTGTTCTGCCCGTCTAATGTGCTTTCTCAACAAATTCGGCTTCGTCCTGTCTTTTAATAACCTTCAATCCGTTCTTCAATCCGCAGCGGATCCAATTCTGACACGTACTCTGCTCAGCGCATAAGAATGATATGTGCCTTCACTTCAGAGAGTGTTGCGTGGCGCTGTGAGAGAATTGTCACTGACAGAGCGACGTGCAACGCAAACTCAGCGCATGCGCAGTGAACTAGGTACGCTCATGAGTCATGAGATAACCATGTGAAGTGGCGAATATGTCCCTCTTTTGTGCTCGAGATATTAGATAAAAGAATCGACATAGCCGATAAGAAAATGCTGAGACAAATAGGGAGTTTGGCGGTTCCACTTCAAAAACGTCGACATAATAGAATTGGCGAGTTAAACGTGACTCGAGATAAGTGAATTCCACTGTATCATATATAAGTACAGATGCATAAGCTGATACTGGGATTCACATCAATTGTGGTCATTTATTTTATAATTACATTTCTAAAAATAGTCAATTTCCGAAAAATGCAATCATTTCCGAACACAAGCCGTTCGTTCAGAAGCAAGAATCGTCACAAGCTTTTTCAGGCAACACTTAAATCACACACATGTAAGAAGTGAAGGGTCTTCAGTGTGTGTGCAGCATCTGACACACAGATCAGTGTGTGTGTATCGTCTGAGAGCCTGAGAGGAGCCGCTGCTCTCCAAGACCCACAGAGAGGAAAACAGCGGCTTTCACAAATAACAATGTCTGAGAAACCTGAGGAGCGGCGAGATGCTGCAGAAGCACTGAAAACTGACCCACTTTTGGAAAGGAGAGCGGATGCTTAAATCCAAAGCAGGGATCGTGACGGAGGGCCTCTGGCGTGCCAAGAGCATGCTGGGATACTGGAGCAACAGGCCAAGCTGAAAGTCATCCCAGGCTGTTGGGAAGTGCGTGGAGAAAAGCCTCCATCTGCTGAGACGAGATGCAGCGTTTGGCAGCGCAGCACTAGCTGAGGCTTTCAGGGCCAGTGCGGCAAACAAACAGAAGCACGCACACACACGCACACACACATACACACAACAGGAAACCAGCAGAAGAAGAAGAGACCAACTCAAACAAGAGTTCAGCAAGAGCTGCTCAAATCCGCTGAGATTCGAGTCGTTGTGTGACGCATTCCACAAACGTCAAAGTGAGTAAACCAGCTTCCGGTTTGTGTTCATTCATTTACAAAAGCACATTGTTTAGTTTTTATTGTGAGTGAGTGAACGCAAATCAAAACAAGCTCTTTACAGTTTCATATGACATCTTACTCTCATCTGTATGACCGTAAATCAGTGGTCCCCAACCCCCGGTCCGCAGCCTGGTACTGGTCCGCGGAAGAAATGGTACCGGGCCGCGGAACGATTTCGCGGACCGCTCCGTTGGTCAAATGGTAAGTTTGATCAGACAATAAGTTTGAAATCGGTCGCTTTACCGCACAACAGAGTAACAAATCAACAACTCTGTATCTTTATAAGAACATAAATCTTTTTTTATCAGTTCTATCAAACAATATGATCTGTTTATTGTTTAGTAATGCCGCTGGGTGGAACACACTGCTCAAAATAAATGAAAGGAAATCCAGCACTGTGAATTTGATGATTGTTCCTGTTCTACCAAACTCCTATCTGTCACGGAATATTATGGGACGAGTCAAATGCGGGGAAAGAATATTTATTATAACAAAAGAAACATAATATAAGAAAGGAAACAACCCACGAGGGGGAAAACATTAACTTAAACACGATAAAAAGACATCCAAGGAACACAACAAACCGGAATATAGGGAAACACTACACACAGGAACCACAGGCATGGAAGACAACGACACCACACAGGACAGCAAACACACCGGGATTAAATAGGGAACACATGAGGAAGGTAACGAGTAGAAACAGATGGGATCAATAAAGGAAAACGAGGGAACAAGATGGGCGGGATTACTCTTTATAAAGTAACACAGCCCAGCTTTCCTGCATCTCAAAGAGTAGAGAGACGCATTTAAGAAACACATTGACATTTTAATCAGTTCTTTCTTTCCCTGGGAATCGAAACCATGACCTTGATGTTGCAAGCGCCAATGCTCCACTGATTGAGCTACAGGAAAGCTTATAAGGTTCAATTCCCAAGAGAAAACAAGTCGGGGGGGGGGGGGGGGGGGGGGGGGGGGATTTATTCGTATGATAAATCTCGCCTCTTGTTTTCGTGCGCGGTCTGGAAATGGCCTGAATGGTGTTAATGGGCGTCTCGTAAAAAAAAAAACTCAGCCGCTAAATCACAATACAGTAATACCTCGGTTTACGAGTGACAGTATACAAGCAAATCGGTGTACGAGCATGTAAAGTCAAATCGGTGTACGGACATTGTATCGGTGTGCGAGAAAAATATTCCCTCACCCACGCGCATTTTTACTGGAAATATCCTAACGACAGCCTCTCACAAAACAGTCACGCGGTTCTAACCCCTTTATCACCCTTCACTCATTCAATATCTCAGCGTCGCTCGGTTTAGTTGCATCATTCACAACAGTGATCATTGTATAAGTGTTTTACAGCGGTTTTACCTCCTGTTGTTAACATTAATTGTGAGCGCTATTGTTCACGTAGTGAAATATATACGTACAGTACCGCATATAGAATGAAGGTAGGAAATTCTCCCTGTAAGCAGTAACAGCAGTAACATCCTCCCTCCTCTCGTCTCCTTCATGACAGCAGCGACACTACTCAAAGCTAAAGTGCAAACTCATTCACTCATTCATTTGCTCATTCATTCACTTATTCACTCACTTATCCACTCATTCAGTCATATATTCTCTCACTCACTCATCCACTCAATCATTCATTCATTTACTCATTAATTAATTCACTCATTCACTCACTCGTTCATTTATTCACTCATACATTCATGCATACATTCACTCATTCACTCATTCGTTCAGTCTTTTATTCACTCATTAATTCACTCATGTATTTATTCATTCACTCATTCATTCACTCATTCATTATTTCATTCATGCATTCATTCACCCATTCACTCACTCACGCATTCATTGATTCATTGATTGATTCATTCATTCATTCACTCATTTACTAATTCATTCATTCACTCACTCATTCACTCATTCATTGATTCACTCATTCCTTCATTAATTCATTAATTAATTAATTCATTCACTCATGCATTTATTCATTCATTTACTCATTCATTTGTTTTCTTTATTTCTTTTTTCTTTCCTTCCATCAGTAATAATTTAAATATCCTTTTCTGGATATTTTTTCCCAGTACAGTATTCATTATTTATATAATAATAATATTGATGATAATAAACACATAATTTAATCTTTACACAAAATATGTGCAGCAGTTTCACGAGGTTCGACCAAATGACTTCATTGTAAATGTGCCTTTAATAATAATTTCAGCTGTAATGTGCCAAAGGCTCTGCCCTTCACAGACAAACGAGAGCTGTGATATGAAATCTGATCTACATTTCACAGGCTAACAGCCTCAAAGAGCAGGAGTAACGTTCTTTCACAACGAGCTGCTTCAGTGTGACAATCAATGTTTAAAATCAGAGCCAACTGACTCGCAGTCGCTGCCAGAATCACGCTTGAGATTTCAATGCTGCCCACAGGAACAGCAGTTTATGGTGAAGGTCACGAAACCTTGTTCTTTCACAAACACACACACACATATTTTTACATTCATGCATTTATCAGACGTTTTTATCCAAAGCAACTTGCATTGCATTCAAGAAACAAATCGACATTCTAAACAATTCTTGCTCTCCCTGGGAATCGAACCCATGACCTTGATGTTGCAAGCGCCACTCTCTACTGTTTGAGACAGATGAAAGCCTCACACACACTCACACACACTCTCTCTCTCTCACACACACAGACACACTCACACACACACACACACACACACACACACACACACACACACACACACACACACACACACACACACACACACACACACACACACACACACACACACACACACACACACACACACACACACACACACACACACACACACACCCACACACACACCCACACACACACACACAAATTCTTCTCTTCTCTAGTTTGGTTCCTAATATATTCACAAATAAACGTGGAATTACGTAAATATAGTAAATTACGAATATTGCTTACAACTTAATGAATTGCTTTATTCCTCTCTTGTCAGTCACTTTGAATAAAAGAATCTGCTAAATGATGTTTTATTAACAAAGTTTGGGAGTAGCTCGTTCAAATGATCCACGCCATCAACTCATCATCAGTAATTGCCACGTCTCATCCTATCAGCATGAGAGGAAGCCTATATAAATATACATATTTGGCTCGCCTACATTTCTCGCCAGTTCTCAGCATCCCTCACCCCCCCCCCCCCCCCCCCCGACTCCTCTCTTTTGGCTTGTTTCCATCACAGTCTGGAAAGACGAGGGGAAGTGCTCTGGGTTCGGGCCAAATCCCTCTCCTCTCCTCTCCTCTCCTCTCCTCTCCTCTCCTCTCCTCGGACAGCATGTCAAATGCTCAAACCATTTACTGAACTGATTTACTTGAATTACTCGTGAAATGCATATATACAAATGTAACATATAAGGTAAATCACTGAGTGAAAGAAATCAATGCTTTTTATTTACCTCGAACGATGATGGTAGTGGATTTCTTGGCCGGGTTGCCCACATTATTGCTGGCGACGCAGCTGTAGACGCCGGCGTCCTCGGAGGAGACGGCGGGCAGCGTGAGGGTGCCGTCCTTCACCACGCTCTTCTCTGGCAGAGAGCCGGAGCTGCTGGTCCAGGTGAGGGTCGGTGCCGGCTCTCCTCCTGTGGTGATGCACACCAGAGACACCGTCTGCCCCGGATTCACCACGATCGGATCCTCCACCAACAGCTTTATGGAGGCCGGAGCTGCAGAAGGTCATGGAAACTCAGGAGTCATTGCACAGATATGTTTGCTTGTAACAGTGTGATGTTTACATCTTTTATTTAATTTAATTCTTTCTGAACTGCTCGTTTTGAAAGTTGATTTGAAACACTGGTCGTTTCTCCTTTATTTTTCTGTATATGGAGGGAATCGATTCTCAAACAAGAACAAATGTAGGCATGGCTTGATTGTGATTGGATGGTTGTGGTTTGCTATTGGTGGATCATGTGACTGACAGGTTGTTGCCCCGCCCTCATCATCAGAGAAGATGCTCTTATTCTCACTCAACACTAGCAGCAACAGGAATTTAAAGAGGTCCTATTATGAAGTCATTTTTGGTGTACTAGTAAATATATTTCAAACTTTTCTTTCCCCCAAGCAAAGAAAGGAAAAGCTTTGCCGTGAGTGTAATGGCGCATGAAGAGCCACACCTGTTTTATTGGTCAGTCTGAAGACGACTTTGCGGTCCGATATGCCGCACACGTTCCTGACGGAGGCAATGCAGCTGTAGTTGGCGTAGTCCTTGGGTCTCAGGTTCTTCAACTTCAGGATCTTTGTTTCCCCCTGGAGCTCAGAGCGAGAGACAGAGAGAACTGTGTGCAAATGTGTGCTTCAATGTGCTCAATAGAAAAGATGCAGCGGAACTGGATGCAAGTACATTATTAAGCACATTTCCTGTCAACATTTTTGAATGTCCAGCTGCACTGTGCCATGAACAAAGCCTGATGCAAAGATTAATATTTAATATTCTTCATGCTGCTGTTTATTGACCAAAAGTTTTTAAAAGTTTAATGGAAAGTGGAGAATGAATTCCAGACAATGCTTCGGTTTTAATGGTGAAAGAGTGTGAGGTAAGATAATGTTAAAATGTAAACAGACCAACAGTGATGCAAACCACTCAAATTTTGTGGTAAATTCCATCATTTTTAACTGAATATGACAAGAAGAGAATCATTTTGTTGTTTCTTTTTCTGCATTGCCTTATATTCATTTATATCCTTGAACTGTTTAATTCCAAAATGTTTTAAAGATTATTAGTTGAAACTAAGCATACATTTTTTGTTGCTTGAAATAAAATACATATTAATAAATAAAATGTATTAATAAAATAATAAATAAAATAAGACATAACAAAAATTACTTGAACACTTTCGGCTTGTTTAGTTTAACTTGATGTACTAAAATAGCTAAAACAAAAATAAACCTAAAAAAATTATGTAGACATTTAAAAACATAAAATACATTTACTAAAACTTTAAATGAAATGAGAAAATAAAAAGCATAAATAAAAACTAATTCAAAATGTTAAGGTATTTAAGTCTCAACATCTAGATGCTGGAGTGCCTCAGGGCTCAGTGCTGGGACCACTTATCTTCTCCATCTACATGTCATCACTAGGATCTGTCATTCAGAAACATGTTTTTCCCCATTACTGCTATCATCCAGATCAGGGGTGGGCAAACTTTTTTGTCTCGCGGGCCATATTGGTTTCTAAAATTTGACAAAGGGGCCAGGCCAGAATAGAAGGATAGTGTGTTTGTGTGAACTAATATAAATGCACACATAGGTTGAGCCAAATAACGTCAGAATCTTCTTTACTGAGTCTGCACATTTGCCATCAGAGCCGTAGCTGTCCGTTTTTTTTTTTGGAGACTGTTTGCTAGCATAGTTGGTATGTTTTGTGGCAAAATGACGGCTGATGTTGCATTCTTTAAAAACCGCTAGAGTTTCTTGGCATATCAGCTATACAGCCCTTAATCGGACGTCAGCGAAAAACATACTAATTGTCTACTTTTCTTTGGTCCTCATGTTTCTGACAGACATTTCCTGCTGAATGAAGGACCACCACCTCAACTCAACCTTGCGAAAACAGAACTGCTCGTGGTCTCGGCCAGCCAAACAATTCATCACAACTTCTACATTTAGCTTTGTTCTCCACCCATAACTCAGAACAGCCAGGAACCTTGGAGTTGTGATCGATGATCAGTTGAACTTCACAAATCACATTGCTAGAACGTCCTGGTCCTGCAAATTTGCCTTCTACAACATTAGGAGGATCAGGCCCTTCCTTGTTCTATCCAAACTGGACTATTGTAATGCTCTCTTGGCAGTTCTCCCAGCATGCACTGTCAAACCTCTGCAACTGATCCAGAAAGCTGAGCAAGATACGTGTTTATCAAGCCAAAGAGAGCTCACTTCACACCTCTCCTCATAAAACTGGTCTGGTTGCCAATAGCCAATCGCATCACATTTAAGGCAATGATGTTTGCCTTCAGAAAAACCACTGATAAACCACTCGATAAACACCGCTCTGCACCTCTACACCAAAACTCACTACTTCAGACCTACGTGTTCTCGTTCTTTTACTGTCCCTTTTTGTTTTTCTTTATTCCCTTGAATCCATTAAATGTTTAATTCCTTTAAATAAAAAAAAGAAAGCAAAGTTCAGGACATGGTTACAGCCTCACTGGTATCTTTTAAACGATGAGTTGACCTGCAAGAAAACGCTTTAACGTAACCCAGTTTCTCATGAGGGAAGTGACATATGCCATTGTTTGATCAAGTTTGATCGCACGGCCCAATTTCCCCATCGAAACCGAGTTCAAGGAGAGATAAAGCATGACGGGGAGCTGTGAAAGTGAACTAAGATCTCTCAAACTCTGGGAAATCACTTCTACATGTGTGAGAGTGAGTGTTGCAGGAATTAAACATGAAAGCGACTGCACTCATTTCACGACAGCGATGATGATGCTTGCATTAGCCACATGTTGACCACAGATAAATATTGACCAAATCTGCCAAAGGAAATTATGTATTTGTCCAGCACTAGCAAGCTAATCCACCCCTGGAGCCCAGCTGCAAGTAATCACTCATTTCCATCTTTACTGTTACGATTTTAGCATCTGAGAATTTACAAACTAAAGTCATTGAGCCTGTGGTCCAAGATCTGAGATAGTTGTAGGTTTGTGTATTATAAAACTTACACAAACTCAGCACCTTCATACTTCCACTCATTGGTTCAACTCTACACACCTACCAGAAACCTTCGATCAATCAACGAACGCCGACTTGTGGTTCCATCACAGAGAGGAAAAAGAACGATAACAAGAACATTTTCATTCACCACCCCCGGCTGGTGGAATGCCCTCCCTGCCCTCATCCGGAATGCAGATTCCCTATCCAATTTAAAAGACTACTAAAACGCACCTCTTCTATGAGCACCTAACATTTCTGTTTTAGTTTCACTTTTTGATTCTAATGTTTTTTTATATGTCTATATAGTTTTTATTAATTTTATTTCAGTTTTAGTTTTAGTTATTTTAGTACATAAACTTAAACTAATGTTAATTTGGTTTTCAACTTAACATTAGTTAAGTTGAGTTATTAGCATTAGTAACTAATAACTTAACATTAGTTATTAGTTTCAATGTTAATTCACTCATTTTTACAATTCACTAATTTGACTCATTGTGCATGTTTATTTTAATTTTTTAAAAATTATCTAATAATTTTGTTGTGTTTTTATCATTTTAATAGTTTGTTTATATGTCTAAATAGTTTTTATTCGTTTAATATGAAAAATGCTGCCTTGGCAAGGAAAATTTTAAAATATTTATTTAATTTTCTAATTTAGTTTCAGCTTTAACTATAACAATCGTTTCTGTAACAAGGAGTCCGCCTATTGAGAATCCATCTGCAGCTTTATTTCAATGGGTAACCAGAGTAAAGATAAGTGGCAAAACAGCACCTGCTGGTGCGAGGCGGTAGAGACGAGGAGCAGCAGGATTCAAACGAAAAAACACTTTTATTAACAAACTGAAAATAAAACACTTAAATAGCAAAACAAAGTAGCACGCATGTGCAAAAACTAAACTCAGACAAAACCTCTCGGAACTCAGGAAGATAGGCAGAACATCCACACACTTAAACATAACTTCATAAAACAACTGGCCACTGGGGAGTGAACACGGAGAACTTAAATACTGACAGTGATGAACCTAAATACAAACACCTGTGATGATTAGTGATGATGGGACTGATGAGTGACGGTGAGTTAAGGAACAGGGAACATGTGACAATAAAAGGTCAAAATAAGAGTCCGGAGTGACTGTGAACGTGACACGTGAACAGAGACAGGCTTGGATCAAGGCAGGCGGCAAAAATACACAAATCCAGATAAACAGGCAAGGTCAAGGCAGGCAGCGAAAGGGTCAAAGTAGTGATAAACAGTAGTGATGTGACGCTTGACACAGAGGCTTCGAAGCTTGTATCAAAAAACGAAACAACTCACAGTGAAGCACTGTATCGGAGCTTGCTTCGTTTTGCCATAACCCAGTGGTTCTCAAATAGTGGGGCGATGCCAGGGGGGGCGCGCATGACCCTGGGGTACATGCTTTTTCTTGCCAGGGAGTAGTTTTCTTGCACTGAACAAGAGCAGCATATATGAAGTTCAGATAACCGTCCCCTCATCCTTTGACATGTACGATCACACCGGTGTTCATATGTGTCACGTGATCAACCACTAAATTCACACGTGTTTTCACGCGATATCTGGCAAATTGATACAAAAAAGACACGCTCAGAGCTTGTCATTTATCACAACAATTCAGTGTTTTTAACCACATAAGGTTTCTTTTAGGTTCCAAAAAGTTGATGACTATTTTGAATAAAAAAGAAAAAACGAATTAAATGGGATCAATATTATACAACGCTATTTGTGACTCCGGTATGTCACGTGACAATCATGACGCGTTGCCATGGAAACAATAAGGCAAAAGTTCCAAAATGGGGGGAGGGGGAGGGGGGGGGGGGGCGCAAAATGTTTATCTCTTCCTAGGGGGGCGTGACAGAAAATAATTGAGAAGCACTGCCATAACCACGTGGTCGGTGACGTCCGAAGCTTCGTTTTCTCCCTCAACCACATGACTGCTTCGTAAACTGATGTGAACCCCTTGTGCAGGTTCTGAGTGTCATGCACTTCGGTAAAACGATAATGAACTGACATGAAAAGAAAGATAAGCTCTTTTGAATTTTGAGCATAGAACCAGCCAAGAAAAGAGGCCGTTCGGAAGTCTGGCAGCATTTTCAAGTTGTATCAACAAATAAAGTAAGCTCAATGTTGTTGTTATTATTATTATTAATATCAAGAATTATATTGTAAAATAATAAATATTTATAAGAATTAGGCTAATAGTAATATGAATAAATATGTACTTTACTTTATCCACATCTTCATCATCTTGCCCTGTAATTTTTATGCTCTCCTGTCTCTCACAGTCCCATGTGAGAGAATATTTTCAACGGCAAGGGAAATAGTACATAAAAAAAGAAATAGACTTATCCCCCGCACTGTTTAACAAGTTCTGTTCCTTAATAAAAATCGTTGATTTCTCCCCAAGTTTTAAAAACTCCCCAGTTCACAAGCACTTTCATCACCGAGTTCACAAGCACTTCACCATTCCACATGATTGTATATGCCTACATGAGCCTTGCCTATGAATTCATAGGTTTAGGACTAAGGCTAAAGTTAATGTAAATAAGGCTTTATATGTTGATCAAAGCAGATTAATTAAAAAAAAATCTATACACGTTAATTTGATATCGTTAGTGTGCACCGTGTTGAAAAGCTTCAAGTAATGAACCGTTTTACGATACAGTTGAGGGGAAAGCCTCGGTGCTTCACAAAGCTTCATTTCATCCATCACTAATAAACAGTCAGAAACAGAATAGCAATCCAGGAATAAACACTCAGAGATGCTCACCATAGCAAATCAAGACTTCGCACTGGAGGTGTGTATGTGGTGTGTTAATATAGTGTATGTGATGAGATGCAGGTGTGTAGGTAATCAATCTCAGGTATGAGTGAGGGAATTGTAGTCCGAATGAGAGTCAATATTCTGGTGAGGGCTCCCTCTGGTGATCCGGAGGAAGCAGAGAGGGAGCCTCACCTGTAACAGTTTCTCAAGACATTTAAAGTAATTGAATATTGCTTGTTTCACAGCCATATTTTAATAATAGTTTAAAGTTTAGTTTATCTTTAACAGACAATTATGCTTATTCTAAGCAGTTTGAATAAATGTAGTTAAAAAAATATGATTATTGAAATAAAATCATATAGATGCAAATAATAAACTATGCAGTGTGTCTGATCTTTTCTGAGATATCTGCTTCATATCTAGTTTATCACTAAATGTATCAGTTTATGTTAATGATGTGTAATTTGCTAAAAGTTTATATGCAATCAAATCTTCAATTTACTCCTACACGTGTAAATCTGAACCCAAACAATTGAGTTAATCTAATTTCAGAAAGTTTAATTCAGCAGAACTGGCAGATTTTTTTTTTTTATAAATATTTAAAGAAATTTAAACATACATTAAACTTAAAATCCTTATGTAATCTCAGTTTATTTTCAGTAGTGGGAACCTTGCTAGCTTCAACTTGCTAATTCAGTAAGTGCTAATGTGTCAATTTTTTAAAACAATGCTTTTGGTGTCGATATCAGCGCAGCAATTGCTGAAACAGCACAGCAATAGGGAATATTTAATACATCTTTTCTAAACTAAGCTCGTCACCATGATGGTAAATCCCCAACACACAGCATAACAGAAACCCTTCTGAATGAGCAAAGCCAAACATTACACACTATCACTTAACAGAAAAACACTTCATTTCAGCACTTGTACTCTCCTACTCTTTCCACTGTCATGCAGGGAGATAGAAATTCCAGTTCAAGTTAAATTTAAGTTTGTCTAAATGAAAAGAAACAAGTTCATAAACCTCAAAACAACATAACAATTCCAAAGGATTAAAAATTAACCATTTTGTGAGAACTCAGAAGGAAAACAATTCTAAGTGAGTGAATTTGATTGTCTGATTTAAGTTGAATTTGAGCATTAGGTTTTACAGTGTGTGCGTTTACATGAAAATGGCAGATTAACAGCCGCTAAACCCTAATAAGAAGGACATGCATTCGTTGTACAGTATTAGATCATGAACTTTTCAAAGTATGAGAAACGCATCAGTAAGACGGTTGCGCTCGAAGGCATCGCCGGCAGCTTTCATCAGCGCCGCGAGTTCATCATTAATCTGTGTCTCATTACCGTTACACCGCAATTCCATTGACTGCGAAGCGACTGAGCCGCGTTCCTCATTTCAAAGCCAACCTTTGGAATTTTAATTTGCAGGAACGATAACTGCATCGGCGGCGCCTTATCGTGTTCCGCCACCACATTACGGCAGCGAGACGCAGGGGGTCTTTAGGCCCGTCGGTCCTGAAGGCTTGTAAAGCATCTTCCCATCCGAGCGAGACACAGAGCGGCTGGCTTTGATGTGGCGTCCCACTCATCACAGTAGATTATAATATCAGACAGATAGTGCCGCGCCAGTCCTCGCAACTAAGAGCTTCCCTGGCTTTCATATTCCGACGATCATTCACCCTCTCCCCACACGTAATTTCATTAGTCGGACGCCGGCACCTCTGTCTATGTCACCTCCTCGTCTGCGTCTGCCTGATACCGGCGCTCGCGTCCTCGCCCTTCGCCTGTCAAGCTCCTGATGGGAAACCAATTGGAATAAAAATCCACAAACGAGATCAGAGAGACAGAAAGAATGAACGAGTCTAAATGGGAAAAGTGTGTGTACGTGTGCTGAAAAATGTTATCGGCGGTTTTATCTTTGAACACTGATTTATACCCACATATCTTCATTTTAAGATATAGGTTTCTATATGGAACCTTAAAACTTCTGTAAGGCGATGGATATAGAGAATCATGCATCATTTGATCGACTTAGTTTCAATTAACATTCTTTATGAAACAACCCGTTAAACATGAATCACCCGTTAAATTATCTCGGAATACTCGTTTGTCGGGACGCTCGTATCTCAAGGCATTACTGTATGTGTAACCTAGCAGTCATCTTTTAAATATCTGCTAACACTTTTTGGCATTTTGAAGTAACTTTGCAAGGCATCTTCGGGTGTTTTCACACTTGGCATTGGGCTGAAACTAACTCTGATGCGATTGCTCTGTCAGTGGGGTTCATGTGAATAAGTGTGAACGCCACCATCAAACCAAATAAGTGGACCGAGACCCAGAAGAGATGGCACTTGGTTCACTTCCAAATGGAGTTTCCCATTTGATTCAGAGTCTTTGTCTTTGTGTCTGTCGCCGTTTTGACTCATTTGCACATTTCATAAGCTCTTCACGAGTTGCTCAGAATACCGTCATATGTAGTGACGCACACTCATTAAGTTTCCATTACATTATTAAAAGATAAGCAATCATTTTGTGTGAATCTTATCTAAAGGCCCAGTCACACAGCGAAAACGCATGAAGAACACACAAATTACGCACAGATTTTCACAGATTTTAGTTTCTGCGTGGAGTGTGCGTCATATGCGTAATTCGTCGGTGGAATGAACGAGGACCGTCAGTGATTGTAAGTGGATGTGCGTCGAAGGTGGTTTGTGCGTGATTTTGAGTTTTGAACGGTTCAAAAATTTTCTGACGCACAGATGTGCGTCGGTGTGCGTTATTTATGAGTCGGCGTGCGTAGTTTATGCATTGAGTATGCGTGACATGCGCGGGACACGCACGGCCGTCAGTGCTTATGCGTCGGAACTGGTTCGAAAGCGCGCACGTCCACTGACGCCCCACCTTCATATCACTCATGAACCGCGCACCGCGCCGCACGTATCACGTTCATTCCACTGACAATGTGGATTCTGAAAGAGCTTGTTCGTGGACGCGCTCCGGCAGTGATTCATGCGTCGGGCGTCAATTTCTCGATGCACAAGCACGCACAAACCCAATCTATGCGTGATTTGTGAGTAATTCGTGCACGATCGGCTGTGTGACTGGCCCTTTAGGTTCGGTGCCAAAATGCCAATGTTTGGAACACACCCTTACTCTGCTAACTCTCACCTAACAGTCTGCAATACTCGGCAAGAGATAGCAGACATGCATTTGTAAAGTCACTTATTGTAAGTAGAATGTTTAAAATGTCTACTGTTAAAAATAAAGTGCTTTTTTTCTAAGAAACAGACCTCAAAATATAACAACCCAGCGAACAGGGAACGTTCCGGCAAAGTTCTTCCAGTATCTGGACTTTAATACTGTTCTCATTATTTATACATCAGTCATGAAATTTTTGATTTGGGATTTTTAACGTTTTGAAATGTTTCGGAATATTCAGGGAACATTTAAAGGTAATGTTACCATTATGTTTGCAAAATGGAATGTTCATTTAATGTTCTCCGAACAGTCCGAAATGAGTGGTTATATTTCAAAATGTCAAAAATGTTCCCAAATGAAATCTGGATGTTTTGAACGTTCAGAGGAATAAAGATCTCTTAAATGTAACAAAACGTGTTGTGAGCGAGACTGGATTTTCAGCTCCTCTCGTGTCAAACGCACGATGAATAGAAACAGAAAGACAGGAGGAGTTTGAGGACGACAAGCAGACGCAGAGAGGGAGACGATTACGGCATGGCTATAGCTGTTCTTCTGACAACTACAGCGAAAACAACAAGCTGCTGACGCTTCCACTGACACACGTTAACGCCACGCTTCTCTTTTCTTGCCAGCCTGAAGCGCAGTGAAAGGAAAGACATGTTTAGACGTTACTTTTTTTTTTGTGAAAAACAGTCTTCACCTACTGTTGCTACACCTGATTAAACTGATTCCACTTCCTTCTGCTCAGTAAAGCTGTATATATTAGATGATAAATACAGTAAAACAGTGTAATATTATATCAGTGTAAAACAGCTGTTTTCGATGTGAATATATAGTAAAGTGTCATTTATTCCTGTGATTAAAGCTGAATTTATTAGATGATACAGTAAAACAGTGTAATATTATACCAGTGTAAAACAGCTGTTTTCTATGTGAATATGTAGTAAAGTGTCATTTACTGCTGTGATTAAAGATGAATTTATTAAATCATAAATGGACCTCTATAGGTGGTTCTAAAATATAACAAAAATGGAAATTACAAAACCAGCTATAGCTACACAACAGTCAATCCGATTGACTTGGGAAGTGGAATACGGTGTCTTTGTCCAATGTGCTGCGATTGTCATCAAGGATATTTGCATATTTTAAAAAACACGACTGCTGTCAGCCAATGATGTTCAAGCGGCTGTCAAAAAAGGTTGAAGGAAACTCACTGGGCCTGTGTTATGAATCTGAGCTCCGCGCTCCCCTCTCTGGCCACCGGTGCTCACACTTATACTGACACAAACACAAAATTTCCCAGAAACCCACACATTGGACTGATTGCACACACCAGCTGGACACCATTATGACTGTTTGTCATACCAGCTGTTAACCATCACCTGGAATATAAAAGACTCTCATGCATGCACAACCATCGCGAGGTCTCGATTTACTACTACTATCATTCTGAGCATTTATATCCCTGTCTGTTTGCCTGTTACTATTTCTGCCTGTTTACCCGTCATTGATTCTGTTCTGCCTGCCCCAACCTGTGCCTGGATTAACGCTTGTGAATGTTATCTGCCCGTCTTGACTTACCCGCCTGGATTAACGTACCTGATTCTGTCTGCCTGCCTTTCTGACTCTTGCCTGGATTATCGATTACGTATGCTCTCTGTTTGCCCTGACCTTCTGCCTGTACGACCATTCTTAATAAAGACAAGCGATTGGATCTCTGCCTGTGAGTCCCCTGTGTTACAGAAGACCTCGCCACTACAAGATCCAGCTGTCTTTCATCATGGACTATTCGATGCAGCCTGGAGGCTGCACAGGTCTGTCACCCCAGAACCCGAAAAGAGCTGTCAGCCAGAGCTGCCAGAGCCTGCAACGACCCTTCAGCCAGAGTCGCCAGAGCCTGCAACGACCCTTCAGCCAGAGCCACCAGAGGCAGCAACGACCAGTCAGCCAGAGCCGCCAGAGCCTGCAACGAGCCGTCAGCCAGCGCCTGCAACGACCCGTCAGCCTACACCTGAGGTACCACTTCCCACCCTATCCCACCCTTTATCATGTACAGTTTTGTCTGTCAGTCATCCAGCCCTGCCTCCGCTGGAGATCGACAGCCCTGCGTTCGGCTGCCTTCAGCTGTGTATTTAGACATATTTACATGTATGCATTTGTTACAAGCTTTTATCCAAAGCGACTTGCATCGCATTCAAGAAACACATTGACATTCTAATAAGTTTTTTCTTTCCCTGGGAATCAAATCCATGATCTTGATGTTGCAAGCACTGCTTGTTTTGGACACTTGTATTGGAAAACAATAGCATTACTACAGTATTTTCAGCAAGGGTTAAATTCTTACCTGGGTAAAGAAGGGCTCGTAGATCTCCACGCCTTTATCGGATCCTTGGGAGAGAACGTCTCGTCCTCGGTGCCAGCTGTAGCGGATGGGAGGGTTGGAGTTCGCCACACACCGCAAGAACACCGTCCGCTCGTAGTAGAACTGCTCTTTCGCTTCACCTATACTCTGATGAACCGTCACGACGGGGTCGTCCAGATCTGACAAAACATCGAACAGCATCTCAATATATTCACAAAAACAGCGCATGTTCATGCAGCTTACACCAGAAGACGGAATGGAAGAAACAAAGTCATGCACATTCATTTCAGTGTGTGGAAAATAACTTTTATTTTACACATAACACATATTTTAGTAATAATCATAAATTTCGTATCAGTCGAAAGCTCAACACTCAAAACACAGAGCGGTGCAGGGATGACGTCAAAAGTCGACACTGGGTTTGCCTATGCTAACTTGATTATACTTTGTCGTTTTGTAAACTGCACATGCTCACATCCCAAACCCTTATAGCAGCTCCTCTGGTGTCATGTTTAAAATTTAGCATGTTACATTTTACAATCAAATCTTTTTCTAAACTTGGTTGGAAAGATCGGAGACTCAATAGTTGTTCACTGTTTGTTTTGCGTTGATTTGCATCAAAAATTCCAAGGGGTTTGCCTAAACAAAATCTAACAAGAACCTCAAATTTTGTGATATCAACTTCAAATTTGGACTTCTTTAGACATAGCAATTTTATTTATTTCATGGAAAATAATAAATATTTGGTTTAAGTACATTTGCTTCAAAGTTAATCTTCTATAACTAATGAGTGTCTTAATTTTAAGGAGACCAAACTTCGGGTCTGTATTCAAAGCATATGTGAATTACAACCATGTAATGATCCACGTGTGATCCACGTGTGTGAATCTGCTCGACTAGCAACAAAAGATAAAGATTTCCTCTGTTGTCACAGTCGATGGAAATGGAGAGAGTGAAATACTGCAACGGACGAAATCACTCAACACTTTCATCGGCTTTTCCAAGAGGAAAAAGAGCATCATTTCAGCAGCTGCCAGATTCGTTCTATTTATACTTTCATCTGGAGGACAGATTGACGGTGTTGATCAATGACATGACAGGGCGATCCTGAACACACACCTGCTGGACCACCAGTGTCCTCCAGAAACACAATTATTCATCATCAACTTTAGCCCACGTCTAATAATAAAAGATGACCAGAGAGCAGGACCCTACAAGTTTGATTAAAGTATCAATATTTGAGGAAAATATTTTAAATATGAGCAACTAACAAAACACTAAACTTGGTTACGGTATTTATCTGACAAAAATATTTGAAAAAAAAAACTTCCGCTATAGGTTTTATATTACTATGGAATAAAATGCACAGAAAAACATTAAGCAAACAGAAAAAGCAAACTTTTACTACAACATAAGTTATTAATATTTCAAATATTTCTGATTTGGTTTTTGATGTATTGAATGAGGGCTTTTTCCATGATCATCCATTCCATCCCGTAAACATGTTGGTGCTCCTTTGTCCAAGGTCTCCACGGATGTTACGGATGAGATTTCAGCCGCAGAGTCAGCATCACTACAACCCAGTCCACTACAACCCATGAGCCAACTCCAGAGTCCACTACAACCCATGAGCCAACTCCAGAGTCCACAACAACCCATGAGCCAAATCCAGAGTCCGCTACAACCCATGAGCCAACTCCAGAGTCCACTACAACCCATGAGACAACTCCAGAGTCCACAACAACCCATGAGCCGGCTCCAGAGTCCGCTACAACCCATGAGCCAACTCCAGAGTCCGCTACAACCCATGAGCCAACTCCAGAGTCCACAACAAAGCATGAGCCAACTCCAGAGTCCGCTACAACCCATGAGCCAACTCCAGAGTCCACAACAACCCATGAGCCAACTCCTGAGTCCGCTACAACCCATGAGCCAACTCCAGAGTCCACTACAACCCATGAGCCAACTCCAGAGTCCACTACAACCCATGAGCCAACTCCAGAGTCCACTTCAGCCACTGAACCAACTCCAGAGTCCACTCCAAACCCTGAGCCAACTCTAGAGACCACTATCACCCCTGAGCCAATTCCACAGTCCGCTACAACCCATGAGCCAACTCCAGAGTCCACTACAACCCATGAGCCAACTCCAGAGCTTTTCTGTTGCTCAATCAGTAGAGAATTGGTGCTTACATCACCAAGGTTATGGGTTCGACTCCCAGGGAAAGCAAAGTTCACTCCAGCCCCTGAGCCAGCTCCAGATTCAGCTACAAACTGCAACATGGGGGAGGTGCTCTTCCCTCATCTCTTATCTTCTGTGTTCAAGGAGACTGAGAGCTTCTGGGAGTCTCCCTGGCCCAGACATCACCCTCCTGGGAAAAACTAGGTTGCTGCTGGAAGTGGTGTCAGGAGGCCAGCAGGGGGTGCTCACCCTGCGGTCTGTGTAGGTCCTAACACCCCAGTATAGTGACGGGGACACTGTACTGCAACAAGCACCATCTTTCGGATGAGACGTTAAACTGAGGTCCTGACTCTCTGTGGTCATTAAAAATCCCAAGATGTCTTTCGCAAGAGTAGTGGTTTAACTTTTATCAAATTTGCCCATTGGCCTTGGTCCATCATGGCCTCCTAATACCCCCCCCATACTAACTGGCTTCATTGCTCTGTTTCCTCTCCACCAATAAGCTGGTGTGTGGTGAGCGTTCTGGCACAATATGGCTGTCGTCGCATTATCCAGGTGGGTGCTGCACATTGGTGGTGGTTTGAGGAGATTCCCCCCCTACTATGTAAAGCGCTTTGAGCTCTGGAAAAGTGCTATATAAATTTAACATTTCTTCTTCTTCTTCTTCTTCTTCTTCTTCTTCTTCTTCTTCTTCTTCTTCTTCTTCCTCGTCAGCCTCCAGGCTGCCCAACCTCTCTCTCCATGTTTTACAGTGTGAGACCTTCTAGGAAGTGGGAATAGTGTCACAGTTTGACTTTATGTCACTGGTTTTCCACATGTACTCCTTTATTTTTACATTAGTCACCAGTGTCCTGTCTAGTTAATTAACGAGGAACAGGTGATAGATAATTGATGATCAGATCATAATTCATGAGGTGAAGATCAGTTCTTGTCCAGGTATATCTGGACAAATATAACTTTTCCTTGGTTCTAGGTTTCTCCTTCATTGTGTGCTCTTTCAATACAACCAGCAACATGTGGCAACAACAATGCAATATGACAGCAAAATCTCAAACACATTGTTTTATAATATTTAAATAAATTGTGAAGATGTTAAAACTAAAATAATACAATTAATATTAAATAGGTCAGCATGGACGATAGATAATCATAATGATTTATTTTCATATTAATTAATATTACTTTTTAAAATGAGTTGTACATAATGTGAAAGAGTGCAATACAGTGGTACCTCGAGATACGAAATTAATCCGTTCCGAGGCGGCCTTCGTATAATGAGTTTTTCGTATCTTGGAACACATTTTACATGTAAAATGGCTAATCCGTTCCAAGCCCTCCAAAAACACCCCATTAAATTTCATAATAAAGCTAAATTGACCTATAAACAATGAAATAACGTAAAATGTCGAAGCTTACCTTTCGAGTGAGGCTATCTCCGAAAATGGCGTCAGAGGAGGAGGAGGACAAACGGCAGATAACGTACATACGTACGTACGTACGTACACTTAACTTTACGAAAACACATAAAAATTAAAAGTTTCGGGTGCGGAGTGGCTGAGCTAAAGCACGCCAGCACGTACGTATAGAAGATGCATGATGGGAGGGATGCTGTCCAATTAGAGAGAAGGATCTCATGGCTTGGCTAGCATCAGGAACCAATGGGAGAGCAGGAGGATGGTGGCGAGTCTACTATAACTAAGATGGCGGCGTGAGTTACAAAATTGTTATGGGGCGAATCTCGGACTTTCAGAAACCTTTCGTATCTTGAAAACTTTTCATATGTAGAGCAGTAAAAAATTTCGTCTTTGCTTTCGTAACTTGGATTTTTCGTAAGTTGAGACTTTCGTATCTTGAGGTACTACTGTATATATATATATATATATATATAATGTATTACAATAACAAGATAAAACAATAATAATATATAGGGCAAAATAGATAAAATATTAACTTTATGTTAATATATTATATATTGTTGATATATTATTAAGTTTATGTGTGTGTATGTGTATATTTACAAAACATTTAATATTTACTGGTTTCTCACAGAACTATTCTTAAGCGTGAAATCCAAATGACCCTTATAGCAATAGTTCAACATGAACTCCGGCACGTTAGACCAGTGAATGGAGATATCATGGATCTGAACCAAAACTGACCTTTTGATCCCATAACAACACAAATAACATCCTCTACTTACACCATTAAGAGCTACAGAACAAATGGAATATGTTAATCGTAAAGATTTTAGTGTCTCCTCTCACTTGCCGAATCCACCAAAGACCCAAACGTAATCAGCGAGTGGACGCCACCGCCTTGAATTCTTATTCCTCAATTTCATTAAGACATGCTCTGCCCCGCAGGCCCTTAATCAAAATCTAGAGGCAGTCAATACTTCATCCAGGATCCATTATCGCAATGCAGGTAGGAGCAATTACCTTTACGAAGACAGCTACACGCACACAATGAAGCGATTGAGTCGGGCCATTTTGGCAGAGCAGATTGCTCTAAATAAATACACTGATTCATTACGCCGATGTGGAACCAATTCAGAGCTTGCCTGCCATTTCTGCTTCAGTTGGAACGAAGGATTGTTTGATTATGCAGCTTGATATGAGAGTTAAATCTGCTGCAAAGTTGACAGTGTCACCTGAATCCCACATGCATTCCCTGTTTTGAGGTCTGTAGGATTGCATTTTAGTAACACTTACATTTATGTTTAAATAAAACAATTGTACGCAGCTGTACGCAGTCAGCCAAATTTGCTTTTTGACCAGTAGAAATTGGTAAAATTCAACAATTTACTCATGGAGACACATTGAGATCCTCCTTTCTCTTGGATTGAACCATGTAGGGCCTTAAAAATGGAGATGGAAAGGGAAACGTTGGTTGAGAACCAGAATCTAAGCATATTAAGATACTTCTGGATTTACAGCCATGCAAACTTTGGAAGAAGATGTTTGGCTCTTAGGCACCATAGAAGATTGAGAAGACGACACATTTTTAGTCTAAACATTATTCTTAAAAAACTAAGTATTAGCTGTATGAAAGTTTGTATGTTTGTAAGTTTGTATTAGCTGTATGAAAGACTCAAATTTGGTTTTTGACCACTGAAAATTGATCAAATTCGACAACTTACTCATGGGATCTCAGACTCGGACAGGTATGTTTCAAGCAAATGTTTTGATAAAGGGAAACAAGATACATTTCTATTTTCAACAGTTTTTGTTGACAAAATTTACTTTAAGAGACAAAATGTATCAGCTGTATGTAATGTTGCCAATATTTTGTTATTAACCACTGAAAATGGGTAATATTTCTCATGGAGCCACATTTAGATCCTCATATCTCTGGGAATGAACCAAATTGGGCTTTAAAAATGGAGGTAACAACAGAAATATTAACAGTTTGTTAATAACTAACCTCTAAAAGGATATTAAGATATCTTTGATACAGCTTGAGTTACAACCATGCAAACTTTTAAAAAGTGCTTTTTCTTTTTCATTTTTGAAATGTCACTGTTGGCATATGCCAGCAGATTTTACAAACAGACATATCAATCTTGGTGAAAAAAATTATAAAATAATGAAGCTGCCATCTTTCTAGTGTAATTTTTGCCCTCCTGTAATTTGGCTTTAAAATGAAACCTATAATTTTTTTACCCCCTCTACAAAAATAGTGGATTATACCATAAATATTCATACATGGCATTTAATAATTTGGCCATTTCCCCCCTAATGAAATCAAATAGCTGATTTTTCCCCTTAAAGAGACTATTTTTCTGCTGAAAATGGCCGCACAAATGTCACCTGGGTCGCCAGTGTCGCATGTAATCTAGTCAGGACACTGATTAGTGTCACCCGGTCGGGGCGAATTTAATTCCAGCACTGTAGCCGACAGCTTGATAGGCCTGATGGGTGTTTTTTTCTATAATGACAGCTATAGATTACAGCAGGAGAGCGCTGTGCGTTTGATTAAACCCGTCACTGTTGTGATGGCATCTAACGGAGATACAGACATGAGAAACGCCACTTGATTCTTGCCCTCCACATGCTTACTATTATAAGCCCAGCACTACCAAGCTGATTCATTCGCATCATTCTGTCAAGTTTTGATACCTTTAAAATTGATTAAAATCAACAATAAGAAAATTTCCTGATGTCTGAGTGACAAATATACTTTGTTTTCCAATGTTTGCATGGCTGTAACTCAAGAAGGACACAATGAATTGATCAAAAGTGACAGTAATGACATTTATAATCTTACAAAAGATTGTTTCAAATAAATGCTGTAGTTTTGAACTTTCTATTCATCAGTCATAAAAAATAAAACACGTCACAGTTTTGTGAAGGATCATGTGAGTAATGATGCTGAAAATTCAGCTTTAATCAGAGGAATAATTTGTATTTTATTATATACAGTGATCCCTCGCCACTTCGCGGTTCACTTATCGCGGATTCGCTATTTCGCGGATTTTCATAATGCATTTTTTTTTTTTTTTTTGGTGCATTGTGCTCAGCATTCTGATTCGCTAAAAACTCACTTCCGCTTCTTGTATCAAAACATGCTACGAATTGTGCTATCATTTTGTCGTCTCGTGCAGTTATGTGTACGGAGGAAGGACTAACGCTTGGTCGCTTAGCAACCATGGTGCGAATGCCCACTGAACTTAAGCGATTAGCTGAGGAATGGGACCCTTTGATGGGCCGTTCATTACAGTTCTCCAACGTAATCGGTGGTGGCATGTCGGTGTACAAGGATCTTTTTGCAAAGAAGAAAAAAGAGCGACAACAGCTGCCTATCACTATGTTCTTCTCCCGAACAAACACACCTGCACCGCGGGCTTCAGAAGAAGAGAACACTGCAGAGCGTAGTCAGGATGCAGCGGCCCAGTCTGAAGAGCTGTGAAACGGCCTACACGTGAGTCACTGTATTTGTATACATGTAATAGTTGCTAATTGTAAAAAAAAAAAAGTTTTCTATTTCGCGGATTTCACTTATCGCGGGTCATTTTCGGAACGTAACCCCCGCGATAAACGAGGGATTACTGTATTCACATAGAAAACAGCTGTTTTACACTGATATAATATTACACTGTTGTGCAGTATTTATGATCTAATAAATTCAGCTTTTTCAAAAGCTTGAAAAAATATCACCTCCTTCAAACTTTTGAGCTACTTAACACAAAATTGGCATTCAAAAAATGACAGGAAACCCCCAAAAAAGTCACATTTATCACATGATTACTATAGAGTTTCTTCTACACTTGTATAGTTAGTCTAGACCACTGTTTCTCAACCGGTGGGTCGCGGAACATTCCAGAGGGGGTCGCGAGAGTTTTAGTGTGTTCGAGGGGAGTAGCCAGGTTTTTTTTTTTTGAGGGGGCCCAGCTTAAAATGAGGGGCCAAACTGCGCGCGATTGTTGACAGGGGTGGTGGGCGAGCATAACATAGTCAGCAGGATTCGAACCTGTGCTGGGAAACCCCAATGGATCTCTAGTCTAGCGCCTTAACCACTCTGCCAGAACTAGTTATGATGCAATGCGCAGCGCGCCAATGTTGACTTTGGGGGTGCGTTGCGATCGTTTTGTGCAGCGGGCGATATGTGCTTTTAATTTCGTTTTCACAGTTGCGATTTTAAACAATTGAAAATCTGAGGGGGCCGAACATGTAAATGAGGGGGCCCAGGCCCACCCAGGCAAGCCGTTCTAATGTTCATATATCGCGTCTATTTTCGAAATTTCCAGAAAATCTGCGATATATTTATTTTATAATATATACATACGTAATGAAAAAAGTCAGCAAAGTCGTGAATCCGCGATGGTCGAACCACGAAGTAGCGAGGGCTCACTGTATATTAAATATGGATTTACTACGTCGGACGAAAAACCACAATGCGTTGAGTGTGGTGAGGTCTTAGCAAAGGAGTCCATGAAGCCATCAAAACTTGAACGTCACCTTCAGACTAAACATCCAACATGTGTCGGTAAACCTGTGGATTACTTTGTGCGAAAGCGCGATGTACTTAAAAGACAGCAAAGCAGTATTGTGTCGCTCACGACAGCTTCGAACGCGCAGGTCGTGCAACGAAGTTTCTTTGTTCTTTCTTAGTTGCCATTTAGCACTACCTATCTTTGCGAGTCGGGATTTTCGACGGTGACTGCAACGAAAACAAAAAGCAGGAATAGACTGACAACTTCTAGTTTGAGTGCGACACTACGAGTGGCCCTTTCCCCAATTCCACCGCGTCTGGATATCATCGTTTCAGAGCGGCAGTCTCAAATGTCACATTTACGTGTGTGAACGTGAGTGAAAATAAATAAATCAGTTCGTTTCATAGTCTGCCTAATTTTTGAAAAAGTGTTTTGTGAAATTAATTATGAGCACACACAGTATAGGTCTAACAAATTATTTCATTATTTTTCATTACTTATTATTTATTTATTTCTAGCCTTAGTGGGTTGTAGGACTGTCATACAAAAAAAAGTGGGTCGCAATAGGCAAAAGGTTGAGAAACCCTGGTCTAGACAGAAGCTGCTGTGCTTGACTAAACTGTGCTTTCCCTCTGCATCTGTGGAATAAAATAACACATTTCTACTTTATATCACAGAAACTTGCACGGATTCAGAATAGCCACGCTGTAACAAATGGTTGATGAGAGTTTGTTTGAAATTCATCATATTCTTATGCCAGTGCAAAAATTTACATATTTACCACTGTTCCCTATCAAGGGAACTCAACACTGCGTCGAAACGCATATGGGAACGCCTTAGCTTGATTGTCTCTTGAAGCGCAATTGAAACCAGGTGTGCGAGTGCACGTAGCCGATGGTGACGTCATGAGCAAGGAGCATATCAGCACGCAGCACACTAGCAGACGCAGCTTTAGTGTCTTCAACAGCGCTCGAAGCTAACGTGTGTTTGAGTTGCTCTGCTGGCTGTAAGTCGATTGATTTCCACTTACCTGTTTTCTATGGCGGATACACAGTCTTTTAAGCGTTGTGTCACTCCTTGCCCGCGTTTTATCACGGGTATGGACACACACGCTCTCTGTGTTTTTTGTTTGGGCGAAGAACACGCACGCTCAGCGCTCGAGGGCTCTGAGTGTGCAGAGTGTTTGCAGCTGCCGCTGCGCACTCTCCGCTCACGCTTGGCCGTCTTGGAGGAGGCGGCTCAAGCTCGCGGTCCTCGTGGGTCTGGTCCCGCTGTAGCTGAGGCTCAGCGGCGGCTGCACTCGTGGGGATCGCAGTTAGACTTAGCAGCGGGGATGGAGACGGGCGGCGCCTTTTCTCCTCTCTTACCTGCTGAGTCTGCTCTCACTCAGGACTCGGAAGCGCACCATGCGGTGATTACTTCCGACCTGGGTGATGACGCACTGCTCAACCTCTCCAGTTCTGAGGAGCTGGAGGTGGATGTAGTCAGTGTAGATGTGGAAGAAGCCGAACCGCCATCGGCTTCACCCGCATTCGAGGAGCTGCTTGAGGTGGTTACTCGGGCAACGGCAAGGCTTGGCCTCGAGTGGCCGGCCGAGCCCAGGGATGCTCGTCCTAAGAGTCGGCTGGACGAGCGTTACCTGCCCGCCCGGGTACAACCTCAGCGCCGGGGTTTGCCGTTCTTCCCGGACCTCCACACTGAGGTGTCGAGGTCTTGGAAGCGGCCCGCCTCCCATAGGGTTCATAGCAGCGCTTCCGCTAACTATGCGACTCTGATGGGAGCAAAAGAATTCGGATATGGGGCGATGCCTAAGGTGGAGGAGGCGTTGGCTAACTACCTCGCCCCCCACTCATCGCCGCCCCTAAGAACCCCGACGCTGCCCACCAAACCCCTCCTGGTTACATCTACCATGGTGGGCAGAGCATACTCCGCGGCTGGTCAGGCTGCAGCGTGTCTGCACACGTCGTCACTGCTGCAGGCCTACCAGGCGGAGCCTCTCGGACCTCAACGAGGGTGGAGGAATTGGCCCTGAGGCAGTAGCCGAGCTGTGCAGGGCCACTGATCTCTCTCTGAGGGCTGCCAGGGAAACGGCCAGTTCAATCGGCCGCGCCATGGCAGCCCTGTTGGCCAAGGAAAGGCATCTGTGGCTTAACCTTACAACTCTCAGAGAGAAGGATAAGAACATCCTGATCGACGCTCCTCTTTCGCCTCCTGGTCTCTTCGGCGATGCTGTCAAGATGGCCGTCGAGAGATTTCAGGAGGCTGCTAAGCAAGAGGTAGTGTTCAGGAAAATCCTCCCCCGCCGCCCTCATCCAGCTGGGTCTGCGAGTCTGCGCGCTGCTCAGCGGCAGAGTGTAGCCTCCCGCCAGCCTCCCCAGTCAGGTGGTGGTGCAGGTCGTCGCTCTCAGCCGCAGCCTTCTGGCAGGAGGATAGATCTGAGGACTGTCCTCCAGGCCAAGAAGGCTAAGAGCAAGAGGCCCTGACGCTTACGTTCAGTCTCGCAGCACCGGTCTTCCTCGAGGAGTAGGTTTGCGGTCTTTTCCAGTCGCGCTCCTCTCGGGCCGCGCTGGGCAGGTTGCCCCCTCCGAGGAGGGTCCTAGAGCATCCGCCCCGGCGGCTCCTTGATTTCGGCCGGGGCCCCGGGGTGGCAAAATATTTGTGTCTAGAGGTCGGTCTCGAGAGGCTGATACCCCTAGTAGATTTCCTGGCGGTGTGGCAGCGCCTCCCAGGTATCTCTCGGTGGGTCCTGCGTACCATATCAGAAGGATACACTATTCAGTTCCGGGTTCGTCCTCCCTTTGCGGGCGTATTGCCAACAGTGTTGAATCCCAAGCAGGCTCTGGTCATGGAACAAGAAGTCGACTCACTGCTGAGGAAGGAGGCCATAGAATATGTAACTCTCTCAGCCATAGAATCGGGCTTTTACAGCCGGTACTTCATAGTTCCCAAAAAGGATGGAGGCTTACGCCCTATTTTAGATCTTCGCACTCTGAACGATTCCGTCAGGCGACTGAAATTCAGAATGTTAACTCTGAAGCAGATCGTAGTTCAAATCAGGTCCGAGGACTGGTTTGTCTCGATAGATCTCAAGTATTGCCACGTCTCCATCCTCCCCCAGCAATGGAAGTTCCTCAGATTCGCCTTCGGGGGAGGCTTTATCAGTATCGGGTTCTTCCATTTGGCCTAGTTCTGTCTCCTCGTACTTTCACCAAGTGCGTGAATGCAGCTCTAGCTCCGCTCCGATCTCGAGGGATCCGAATCTAGAATTACATCGACGACTGGCTCATTCTGGCCCAGTCTCAAGAGTTAGCGGTTCAACATTGAGATGTTGTTCTCACACACATGAAGGCGCTCAGGCTGAGACTGAACGCCCAAAAGAGTGTGCTCGGGCCGAGGCAGAGCACTACTTTCCTCGGCGTTGTATGGGATTCTGTGTCAA
Source organism: Rhodeus uyekii (assembly GCA_037043235.1). Lineage (NCBI taxonomy): Eukaryota > Metazoa > Chordata > Actinopteri > Cypriniformes > Acheilognathidae > Rhodeus > Rhodeus uyekii. The sequence goes on from JAWRVZ010000205.1 coordinate 873,779, forward strand.
TGTCAGCACGGCTCTCCCCCGTGCGCATTACTTCAATCCTATCTTCAGTCAATGACATAAAACTAGGCCAGCTGGTCACTGTCAGACACTTCCAGAGACTTCTGGGTCTCATGGCGGCAGCCTCTTGCGTGATACCGCTAGGTCTGCTCCACATGAGGTGTCTGCAGTGGTGGCTCAAGACCAGGGGGTTTTCCCCAAGGGGAAATCCTTCCCGCCTGATCAAGGTTTCAAGGCGCTGCCTGCGAGCCTTGAATCAGTGGAAGAGCCCCTGGTTTCTTGCCCAAGGACCTGTACTGGGACCAATCTGTCGCCGCGTCATGCTGTCGACAGACCCCTCCCGCTCAGCTCAAGGTCTTCGGGACGAGGTCCGCCTCTCCCTGCACATCAATGCATTAGAGATGTTGGTAGTTTGGAAGGCGCTTCAGGCCTTTCTCCCAGACCTTTGGGGCCACCATGTGTTAGTCCAGTCTGACAACATGGCGGTGGTTTTCTATATAAACTATCAGGGGGGTCTCCGCTCTCTCCGGCTTTGCAAGCTGGCTACGCGGATCCTCCTCTGGGCTCGGAACAAACTTTTCTCCCTTCGGGCAGTTTATATTCCGGGATCCCAGAACACGGGAGCAGACTTCCTGTCGAGACAGGGGTCGAGGCCCGGGGAATGGATGCTCCACACCGAGGTGGTGAAGGAGATTTGGGAGAAATTCGGTCGGACTCAAGTGGACCTCTTTGCGTCCCACGAGGCGACTCACTGCCCTCTGTGGTACTCCCTCTTTCCTCCAGCTCCTTTAGGGCTGGATCCGATGCAACAGGATTGGCCGAGGCTACCCCTGTATGCTTTTCCCCAGTAGCTCTGCTCCCGGGGGTTCTAGAGAAAGTTTGCCAGGACAGGGTCCGTCTCACCTTAGTTGCCCCGTGGTGGCCGGGCCGGGTGGGGTTTTCGGACTTAGTGTCCCTCCTAGACGGCGCTCCTTGGAGGATTCCCGTCAGAGTGGACCTTCTGTCTCAGGCTCAGGGCAGGATCTTTCATCCTCGCAAAGAACTGTGGAACCTGTGGATCTGGCCTCTGAGGGGGCACGACTCATAGACTCAGGTCTCTCGACTGAGGTCGTTGAGACCATTCTCCACTCTATGTCACGGTTCATGAATTCCCTGTCTCCTAGAGACTGCATGTGTGTGTATGCTGTGACTGTGACGAGGTGAGTGTGGGAGGCGTGGTTACTGATCACCTCATCAGCAATCATCACCCACACCTGATCGCCATCAGCCTTTGCCTTCATATTCCCCTCTTACCATCATTGTGTTGTCAGGTCGTTGTTCTCTCATGTGTGTGTTGCCAGCTGTGTCGGTGTCTCCAGTGTCTCCTGTTTCCCTGTGTTCCGGTTTCCTGCAACATCATCATCGCCTCTGGGATTTATCACCGCACCCTCGTCACACGCACCAGCCCATTGAGTCCCTGCGCCACCACCACCAGCCATCACCCGGACTTTGCTTGTTATTTTCACTGGAATAAACTCACTTCACTTGCAACTGAATCCTGTCCTTTATCCTGTCTGACACTCTAGAGCCCCGTCCACGAGGAAACTCTATGCTCGGAAGTGGTCTATCTTCACTTCCTGGTGCAGTGACAAACATGTAGTCCCAGTGACCTGCCATGTGGGTATCGTCCTGGAGTTCCTACAAGAAAGATACGCTGCCGGGCTGTCCCCCTCCACGCTTAAGGTGTATGTGGCTGCCATTGTGGCTTACCACGTACCCCCAGGTGGTACCCCTTTGGGTCGGGACCCCCTAGTAGTTTGTTTCCTTCATGGCACCTTACGGCTGAGGCCTGTGGTACGCTCTCGGGTTCCACCCTGGGACTTATCCCTGGTTCTCCAGGCTTTGTCCCAGGAACCCTTCGAGCCACTCGAGGAAATCTCGGATAAGTTCCTCACTCTCAAGACGGTGTTCCTCTTGGCCATCTCCTCCTTCAAGAGGGTTGGCGACCTTCAGGCCCTGTCAGTGGCCCCCTCCTGTTTGGAGTTTGCTCCTGGTCTGGCGAAAGCCCTTCTCTCTCACAGACCAGGGTATGTTACGAAGGTTCTTTCAAGTCCGGCTCGTCACATTGTACTGCAGGCCTTATGTCCTCCCCTCTTTGATGATCATGACCAGGAGTCCAAGAACAAGGTCTGGACGCCACTGGACGCCTACGTCCCCAGAGCGGCTTCATGGCGTAGGTCGGACCAACTCTTTGTATGCTTCGGGCATCTAAACCTACTTTAAGCAGGTGGATAGTTGAGGCTATCTCACTAGCTTATGACTCAGCGGGTCAGCAGTGTCCACTGCATGTCTGCGCCCCTTCTATTCGGAGCATGGCTACCTCTAAAGCTTTTTGCGCAGGGGCTCCCCTTGCCGATATTTGTGATGCGACTGGCTGGTCCTCACCGCATACCTTTATTAGGTTCTATCAATTAGACCTTAACCCCACTTTGGGAACTTTAGCCCTTTCGTAGTGAGCTATGTTAGCTTGGCCTACTCCGTTCACTGAGGCGGCGTGGGTATTCTCGTTCCCATATGCGTTTCGACGCAGTGTTGAGTTCCCTTGACAGGGAACGTCTCAGGTTACTTACGTAATCCTAGTTCCCTCAGAGGGAACGAGACACTGCGTCTCATAGCCTCAGCTCCATCGCACGCCGTCTGTTTCAGACACTGGTCAAGCTGCGGCTGCTAGTGTGCTGTGTGCTGATATGCTCCTGGTTCATGACGTCACCCTTGGCTACGTGCACTCGCACACCTGGTTTCAATTGCGCTTCAAGAGACAATCACGCTAAGGCGTTCCCATATGCGTTTCGACGCAGTGTCTCGTTCCCTCTAAGGGAACTAGGGTTACGTAAGTAACCTGAGACATTTTCTCTCAGCGCCCACTTTATGTTTCTAAAAATCAATAACAAACTACACACTACAGAAGATGCACGTCAGCAGAAAACACTTACTCAGATGACAGACAACATTAACATCAACATTAACATTAACTTCAAAATATCTAATAATACACTGTAAAAAAACAAAAATCTGTGACATTTATGGTAGGAAATTTATGGTTTCTCTAAATGCAAATGAACCTCTAGTCTCCGCCCCCTTTTCAGAAGAGGGCAGCGGCTTTACAGCTCGTGCTTTGGAAACTCAGCAACAACTGAACAGGAGAAACAGTATGAGGCCATTTCCAGAAAGGTACAGAAATACAATAATACCTAGGACATATGACTTATGTCCCGACATAAGCCGACGCAAGCCTTCGAGCACATTTTTGCTTTGAGATATGAGTAAATATTAGAGTTTCGAGCAGCTTACAGACGCCGACACTAGAAACCACTAGAAAACCACATTTTATTTTATATCACAGGAATCCTTACATAATATAATTGTGTGAGTGTGTGTGTGTGTGTGTGTGTGTGTGTGTGTCTCTATAGCAATTAAAAACATGGTTTTTTCCCTTTGTTATTAGCATTAATAAGGGAGTTTTTTAGAAGGCCGCAACAGATTACATTTTGTTCTGTTATTTCTAATGGGAAAAATTGATTTGAGATATGAGCAACTCGAGTTACAAGCTCGTCCTGGGACGGATTATGCTCGTATCTCAAGGTATTACTGTATATGGTTGTCGACAGTGTTGAGCAATAGTAATGGTGAGAAAACAGCTGTTAGATGAAGTTTGTTAGATTAGACTTAGAAACACAGATGGTTTAAGGGTTAAAAAGTCTATTGCCTGCAACTAAACCAATAACTTTATCATCACCGTGTACATCTAAACACAGCCCATGGTCTTGCCTGTGCAAAAAAGGAGAACAAGTTTCACCTTTTGCCCCCAGCTGAGCTGCAAACACACATTTGATGGATGATCGCACATATCAGGAGCGGCTGCTGAAATCCTCACCCTTGCAGCAGTGAGATGAAGTGTCCGTTCCGCCCAACAAATACGGCTCGGACACTGCGCTGGAATCAGTTTTTAGATGAAAGCTGCTTTTGCCAAGAAAGGAATCAGCTTAGAATGTGATGCATTTAAACACAGCGCACAGAACGAATCCCCTCGTCTGCAATTATGCATTCAGAAACGCAATCGATGGATCCTCTCCATCACAAACCGTAGGCTTTTTTAACAAGCTGCCATGATATAACCGTCTACTGCATTTCATAAAAGAATATGGAAGCCATGCTCATAATTGGAAGCTTTCCTGGTCCATAATTCATGAATGTGAATCTACACTATGGACTTCAGTTAAGAAGGGTTCTTGTAAGCAAATGCAATTTTGCAGTAAAAAACGTCTCATATCTGAGATTGATTATACACTGCCAAACATGATGTGCTTCCCCAGTGAGGAATATTCCACATATGATGATTTTGAGAACAATAACGCGATATCTAGATAATTTCAAAGTATTCAAATTAAACAATATAGTTAATATATTCAAATAATTAACTCTACTGGAAATTAAAATGCTAAAAACACAGATTTTAACATTGGTTAGATGACGTTAATGTTTTTATAAAATGACTTAACATGCCGTGAACATGAATTAATACTTTGCTAGCTTTATTTGGCACATTGAAGGCATTTTTACCATGTTACTAGCATGATTAGCATGTAATTTGAATGATATAGCATGATGTTAACATGAGTTAGTATGTTTTTATCACATTACTAGCATGTATACATGAAGTTAACATTAGCTAACATTTTGATAATATGTTACTGACATTATTTTACATGTTGTTAACATAATTCTATACATTGCAAGCATGAACTGGCACATTCTTAGCATTTTTACCATGTTGCTAGCATGATTACCATATTGTTTGTATGATAGCCTATAGTGTGATGCTAACTTGAGTTAGCAGGACGACAGCATGATTAACATGTTGTTAATATGTTGCTAACATGATTTAATATTATGCTATGTGTAATTGGCACATTGCTAGCACTTTTGCCATTTTGCTAGCATAAATACCATATAATTAGCATGACAAAAAATTATGCTAGCATGAGTTAGTATGATGTTAACAGGATGTACCATGTTGCTGACATGATTTAACATGGTGATAACATGATTTAATATATTGCTTTCTTGAATTGGCTCATTGCTAACCTGTTTTAACATGTTGTTAGCCTTTTGCTAACATGATTAGTATTATGCTAGGACAAATTAGCATGTTTTAGCCTGTTGTCCCAGGATTGTCATTAAGCTTTGGTAGTGATAGATTAATTATTCTATCTCTATATGCACATTTGAGCTTTTAACTGAAAGCAACTTGCACTGACAAATCTTAACATATATTATATAAAATATGTGCCGTTTCAAGAAAGCATGTTCTTGACAACAACAAGCGCAGCTATATATATAAAAAAAACTACTTCTGTATTTAAATCTAATATCATTAAAACATTTAAAAGCCCATTGTTATTCAAAATAACACTCGTAAACTTTGAATGCAAGGGTCTTTGGCTTTTACATCTTTGGCTGTAGGTCTCAGGGAGAATATTAATAGTCATCACACATTTCTGATAGCTGTCATATCTCGCTAAAAGTGTGTTGCATGTTTGTGTGTGCATTTACGTGGTCGCTTCAAAAGGCCGTCATGCTGCTTGCCTTTCAACGGGCACAAAACACATCCTGAATAATGCAGCAGACATTCTCACCTGAGAGCAGGAGGAAGATAGACTGGTTTATACTCTTCTGGGTTGCCCAATGCAGTCGTGGTGCCTTCATAATCGTTAAACAGCATCACGGCTGGAAAGGAACTCAGCGACATTCACCGTGATCGCGCAAACAAAGAACTGAGGCGTAATGCAATCAAAAAACAGGATCAAAGTGGATCTTACAAGAAGCAGATTACTGCCCAAGGCATATTGTTAATGGTGGCCAGTGAAAATTCACAATTCCAATTTCTGAAAAACTGTTGATGAACATTTTGCTAATATTTGCTAATTTAATACTTTGCTTGAACTGGCATATTGCTAGCATGTTAAGCACATTTTTAGCTTGAATTAAAATGTTGCTAGCCTATTGCTAGCATGATTAGCATGAATTAGCAAGCCACTAACATAAATAGCATAAACATAAATAGTTGCTAATATGTTTTAGCATGTTTAACTTCATTTAGCATGATGTTAGCATGAGTCAGCATGTTGTTAATATGTTTCTGACATGGTTTAACATGTTTCTAAAATGATTTAATGCGTGACTTGATTGAATTGGCACAATGCTGACATATTTTAGCACATTGTTAGCCTAAATTTGAATTTTGCTACCATGTTTTGATTTAACATGATTCTAGCATGAGTTAACATGTTGTTAATATGTTTCTGACATGATTTAACATTTCGATAACTTGAATTTGCACATCGCTTGCATATTGTTTAACATTATTTAACATGATGCTAGCATGATTTAACACATTTCTAGCATGTTTTAACAGGTTGGTAGCCTATTACTAGCATGCTTAGCACTGTTTGGATTAATTAACATGTTGCTAGCCTGATTAGTATGTTACTGGCATGTTTTACCATATTTTCATTAGGCTTTGCTAGTGGTAGCTTACATATAATCACAGCCAAGTTCGGAGGTTCTAGCCATCCTGCTGTTTGTAATTCAATGAGCACAAAACACGTCACAATAGTACTGTCCACACACACAATAAAGGGGCGGGGCTTGAGTGAGCTAGTCATGTGTTGAAACTGGTGGTTATGGGAAGAGGCGGGGCATTTCCAAACACACTGGAAGCTCTCGACAAATAACAACACACCGATCCAGCCGACCAATCAGAGCACAGTGTGCTTTCAGAAGGAGGGGCTTCATAGAGACAGGAACTAAACAGAGCGTTTCTGACAGACTGGGAAGAGACGAATATGGGAAAAATAATAAACATTCAAGCAGGAAAACCTGATCTAGTGGAGACAAACACAACAGGAAGAGTGTGTGAAAGGTTGTGTTAACATGGTAAAATAACACCAGCATTACAGGATTAATGTCAAAGCTCTGACACAAGACTCATCAGGTTGCATTACATAACTTATTGAGTGTAATTCTGCATCAAAAGAGAAACATACAGAATATAAAGTAGAGAATCACCTTCATCAGTTTCTTGTTTGAGACATTAACAAGAGTGAACGCTAAACTGTCACAGTCCAGGCCAATCGCTCCGTCTCGCTTCACACTTCAGCTGATAAATTATGGAGAGCAGAGGGAGATTTCGAACAAAACTAGACATCCCTCTGGATGTGCATTACTAAATATTCAGACTGATTAGTTACGCCCACCAAATCAAGCATCACCATGACTAATTCTCATAGTTAGTGTCAGTGATTGGAGGTAACTACCCAAAGCAAACTGATGCATTTGTGGGCGTTCTTGTTTACACTGTGATTGAACTCATGACTCAAAAGGAGGGATGCTGTATTCATTTTGCATGTCTTCGTGTGGACCGTGTTGCTCTTCCTCGACGGGGCCGGCGGTGTGGGAGCTGATGGATCTCAGGCGGCCCTTACTCTTTCTCTCGGAGATGAAGATGAGGAAATAACGAGAGCCAGTAGGGAAGTCAGAGGAGTAATGAATCTCTTCCTCTGCTCTCCCGCAGACAGTGGCGTCTGCCGGGCTTCATCACCCCGACAATTCATCTCTGCAGAAAACAAGCGGCTGACCTGCAGCGCTCCAGACCGAACTCAGACCGCCACCAAAACAAGACAAAACAAACCAACGGCTCCATGTAATTGACCGAATCAAGACATCCACTGCTGAAGGCGGGGGAACTGAAAAGATATCGCGTTCTGGAGAGACTCGCTCGGATATTTCTACTATTATTGCACAAAATGTTTCTCTTCAGCTGCTTTCATATAAAGAATAACATATTATAAAACGTTTTCAGAAGGTTTTTTTTTTTTGGGGGGGGGGGGGGGGGGGGGGAGTGCGGTTGACAAATTTGACAAACAATGAAACCGATTTACATAAACGGCCTCTAATATGCTTGCTTATTGCTTCATTTATTTCAGTTATTGTTTGGGAATCATTCACTAATGACTAATGATTTTGCATTTGTTTTTTGCATCATTTATATTTTGCTGCAGTTTAAATGGATTTTTAAAATGGTTTAGGCAAGACCATTTGAGTAGTTAGGATTTATCATGACAAAACTGAGGCTTCTGGTCTGTTAAAGGTGAAAATCAGGAACAATTAATTCATTATGAAAATAAAGCCTATTTTATTATTAAAATCTGAGAACTGAATAATAGAAATCAGTGAGCAAGTGCTACAGCAATGCACATTTACAACGGCATATATTACGAATATATACGGTTAAAAAATGTCTTTGCATTGCAGTAATGAGAATCTGAAGGGGGGGGGGTATTTTTTGACAGTTTTTGAGAGAAAACTCACACAGACATTATAAAAACATTCCTTACCGAGGGTCACGGGATGCCGGGGGAAAACGGAGGACAACAGAGCTGCTCTCTGAAAAATAACTGCAATAAAAATAGACGAGTCGAACAGATGGGAACGGATTCGTGTGAGAAGAGGACTCAAATATGTCCTCTGTGAAAGAGACAAAATAAAAAGATCATATTTTACAGTGTCCTCTGTTTCTGTGTGTTTGGGAACGCAGCGCTGGGATGTTCTGACATTTACAGCCCCATCAGCACTAAAACTAGAAACATGCCATTTATAAACTTCCCCTTCGCAAGAGGTCAAAACAACATGAGATGACACTCACAATACAACTGACTTAAAGCTCGATTTGTCCCACTGAGAGAAGAGAAGAGACAACACGGCAAGATACAAGACCTGATATGAGACAAAAGAAGAGAAGAGAAGAGAAGAGAAGAGAAGAGAAGAGGAACAGTGTCAATGTTACAAATTTCAGAGGTGGAGAAAATGGTTATGCATTGAAATTAAGGAAACACATGTTATAAAAATATAAAATGTTCTGTTTTAAAAAGTAAGTCAATGTTGGTGTCAGGTGAAGGAGGCTGAAAAAATCACATTGATAACATGATGAAGAAGAGTTAGAGATGCGCTGAGACCCGAGCGGAGTGTGTGCTAGAGCTCAGCAGAGCTGATGAAGATTGGAAAACCAACCGAGCAAAGCATCCTGGGAAATCACCTCCAAATTCCCTCTAATAACCGATCCATAGGCCCCCCGCCGCTCTGGAGGACAGGTTCGGCGGCGCCGGACGGGTGATTGCGTGCTGTGCCGGGAAACGCCAGCATCTCAAGAGTCTCAACACAAATTACTATAACTTTTACACATTCAAATGTTCTGAATCCATTGATTTCAATAGCAAGCTTGACAAACGCAGCACAATTTGGGGTTCTTAACTTCAACCTAAAAGCAAACAGAAGTATTTCAGACCCTGAAATAAAAAGCAAAGTTGAAACTTCACGAAGAGACGTTTGTGCTCGTCCTCTGCGACTGCATCTCGTTTTAATCCGGAGCGTTTCTCTCCAGCAAACCTCGTATTTAATGGAACTGTCCATCCCGCCGACGGCACACGAGTACATTTACCGAGACACGCTGACAGCGACCAAAGCAGCCCGACACAATTTCTCATGTTTCAGCACTGAAGGTGTTTAGAGCCAAAGCAGCAATTTCAATGCTAAATAACAATCAAGGCTACAGTGCGCTAAAAATACCACCGGCACTGGCAGCGGCCCATCAATTACACCCGGCCCCCGGGGACGGCTTTAACATTTCTCCAGAGGAACGGCACCTTTCAGCAAGATTCTCCAGCTAATGAAAAACACACTGCGAAGGTACGGCAAGGCCTGAGAAAAGGGCACATGTTTAAAACAGCAGCAGGAGGAACCAGTGACATTCAGACTTCACTATTTCATATTCTGAAACAGCATTTATACTGTGCAGATTTACATCAGTGTCCAACATACGGGAAACCACACAGAGACTCAAAACCACTCCATGGCATTTCATGCATCATCACACTCTCTTTCAGCATCAAAACACATTTACATGTTATTATCAAATCCAAAGATCTGACCTGGTTTGAATCACAGCGTCATGAACATAATATTACAGTTTTTGTCAATATTTTCAGGGAAGAGAGGAGAAGGGACGAAAAAGAGGAGATGTGAGAAGAGATGAGACAAGAAGACTAGAGAAGAGACCCAAAGAGAAGAGAAGAGAAAATATTAGAAAAGATTAGATATTCTGTCCATCTGGGAGTGGCTGTGTATTTTCCTTGTTTTTTCTCTCCCTCGCTTCCTTTCATTCTCTTTGGTTTGGCCACAATATCTGGTACTGGCCTGAGCTTCTGTCAGTCATCGTTAACTGAGATTGACATCACTGCTCCCGCTGCCAATCAAGGCTCAAGAGTTGCAATAGCACAACGGCTCTGACTGTTTCTTTTTGCTTTTGTCCTTTAATCTAACTAGAACTAGATGAGAACTAATCTTACTGGATAGAAGATAAGAAGGGCAAAAAGAGAAGATGCGAGAAGAGAAAATACGAGAAGAGAAGATATGAGAAGAGAAGATATGAGTCGAAAGGAGATTGGAAGATATGAGATGACAAAAGTAGATATGAGACGAGAAGAGAAGATATGAGACGAGATGAGAAGATGAGACGAGAAGATATGAGATGACATAAGAAGATATGAGACGAGAAGAGAAGATATGAGACGAGAAGAGAAGATATGAGACGAGAAGATGAGATGAGAAGATATAAGATGACATGAGAATATATGAGATAAGATAAGAGACAGCATAAGAAGATATGAGAAGAGAAAATATGAGAAGAGAAGATATGAGAAGAGAAGATATGAGTCGAAAGGAGACGAGAAGATATGACATAAGTAGATATGAGACGAATTGAGAATATTTGAGACGAGAAGAGAAGATATGAGACGAGAAGATATGAGATGACACAAGAAGACATGACATGACATGAGAAGATATGAGACAATATAAGAAGATATGAGACGAGAAGATGAGACAAGAAGATATGAGATGACAAGAAGATATGAGACGAGAAGATATGAGACGAGACGAGAAGATGAGATGAGAAGATATAAGATGACATAAGAATATATGCGATAAGATATGAGACAGCATAAGAAGATATGAGAAGAGAAAATATGAGAAGAGAAGATATGAGTCGAAAGGAGATAAGAAGATATAACATAAGTAGATATGAGACGAATTGAGAAGATTTGAGACGAGAAGAGAAGATATGAGACGAGAAGATATGAGATGACATAAGAAGACATGACATGAGAAGATATGAGATGAGAAGATATGAGACAATATAAGAAGATATGAGACGAGAAGATGAGACGAGAAGATATGAGATGACAAGAAGATATGAGACGAGAAGATATGAGACGAGATGAGAAGATGAGATGAGAAGATGTAAGATGACATAAGAATATATGAGATAAGATATGAGACAGCATAAGAAGATATGAGACGACATAAAAAGATATGAGATGAGAAGATATGAGATGACATAAGAAGATATGAGACGAGATGAAAAGATATGAGACGAGATGAGAAGATATGATATAACATAAAATATATATGAGAAGATATGAGATGAGAAGATATGAGACGAGACGAGAAGATATGAGATGAGAAGATATGAGACGACATGAGAAGATATGAGACGAGAAGATATGAGACAACATAAGAAGATATGAGACGAGACGAGAAGATATGAGATGACATAAGAAGATAGGAGACGAGAAGATATGAGACGAGACGAGAAGATGAGATGAGAAGATATAAGATGACATAAGAATATATGAGATAAGATATGAGACGAGAAGATATGAGACGACATAAGAAGATATGAGATGATAAGATATGAGACGGCATAAGAAGATATGAGATGATAAGATATGAGACGGCATAAGAAGATATGAGATGACATAAGAAGATAGGAGACGAGAAAATATGAGACGAGAAGAGAAGATATGAGATGAGACGTGAAGATATGAGATGACATAAGAAGATAGGAGACGAGAAAATATGAGATGAGAAGAGAAGATGACATGAGAAGATATAAGATGACATAAGAATATATGAGGTAAAATATGAGACAGCATGAGAAGATATGAGACGAGAAGATATGAGACGACATAAAAAGATATGAGATGATAAGATATGAGACGGCATAAGAAGATATGAGATAAGATATGAGATGACATAAGAAAATATGAGACTACATAAAAAGATATTAGATGAGAAGATATGAGATGACATAAGAAGATATGAGACGAGATGAAAAGATATGAGACGAGATGAGAAGAAATGATATAACATAAAAAGATATGAGACGAGAAGATATGAGATGAGAAGATATGAGACGAGATGATATGAGACGAGAAGATATGAGACGAGATGATATGAGACGAGAAGATATGAGATGAGAAGATATGAGACGAGACAAGAAGATATAAGATGAGAAGATATGAGACGACATAAGATATGAGACGAGAAGATTTACACATTACATGAATATTATTAAATTCTATTTCAAGTTAATTTTCCAATTACATTTTATTTATATACATTGTCTTGATTTCCACTGAAAATATATCTATAATATTCCTAAATGGACATATATTTCCCTGAGGAGCAAATTTACTTCAGAAATGAAGCCTTATTTTCTGAAGAAGATCATCAAAGTCAGATATTGCGCATCTTTAGATGGCATGATATGAAGCTGCTGCTCACACAGCAGCTCTACAGCAGGACTGGTGAAATGGATCCGGTGGATAAGTGAAGCCGTACGGATTGCAGACAAACCGCTTACAGAAAGAGCATCAAACGCTCCAGCTGGACCCAGAAAACTCGATGTGGCTCCTCTGGATTTGGATGAGGTTCTGTTCTGGATCACTGCAGCACTAGAGAATCTGGGACACTCATTTGAACCTCATTAACATGCCTGGATCGCATTCACGCCGCAAATTAGATTTTACATCAAGTAAATATCAATTGTACTCTCTTAGAAGAAAGTGTTCGATGTGGAACCGTACATTTATAATAAATGAGGAAAGTTGTATGTCATTTTCTTTAGATTTTTGGGTGAAATATGACCAGGACCAGAAAATATGGCGGATGAGGTTTTTATTTAAATATGGATTACTTCATTGCAAGATGTAAAGAGAGATTGTAAATGGTCCTCAAGGTTTCTATATTAAAGAACACAGGTAATATTCCTAAAAGAGCTTCACATACTGTCAGAGATGTGTTTTTTATTCTCGTCCTCCTTTCTCTGCCTAATAATGTCTCCTCTCTGTCATCTCTATTGATAAAAACATTGCATTCCTCTCTTCAACTTTAACTTTCAATTGCTGTCAATCATAAAATGTCCCACCTTACACTCCAAGGGTTGGAAGAACTGCGCAAATCTAATGTCTCGGTACAGCTGTTCACTAGTTGTAAATAAAACAAAGTTTATTGGAAAATGTTTTACAAGAAAATGCTATTTCAGTCTACTTCAAAATGTCATGCTTATTTCATTGTTACTTGACAACTCTTTCTACACCGATTTTGTTTTCAGCGCGTCTTTCATGTGCATTCGTTTTTTTCTCTCTGTTAAAAAGAGTTTTCAGTCTACATGAAAACACACAGACTAAAGTGCCGTTCATAGCGATTTAGCAACAAGCCACACAAAGAAAACACTCACGGCAAAAAGAAATTACAGTGTGAGGACCGTTTCTCAAATGCAGCAACGAGATTAAACGCAGAGGGGGGGGGGGGAAACTTTGACTCCTCAGATGTTTCACCCAAGAAAGAAAACCCAATAATCTCCACAATGACTCAAATTGGGCTCAGATCTCAAAATGACTTAAAACGTTTGATCTATTTTGCGTCCCAAAATTTTGTTTAAAGCTCTAGAATCTTACAGGATGATGACTACTTTTAGATTTACATTCATGCATTTATCAGATGCTTTTATCATCGCATTCAAGAAACACATTGACATTCTAATCAGTTCTTGCTTTCCCTGGGAATCAAACCCATGACCTTGATGTTGCAAGCACCGCTCTCTAGTGATAGACACACAGGGAATCTCTATGATGTTTTCTCTGCTAGATGAAAGTTAACTCATCATAAAAGCTGTCTAGAAGACTCATTTGCATTATTCCAACTAACAGGGAATGTTCTCAGAGCTTAATTTGGAAAGGTAAAGTTAATAAAACGTTTGTACAAAGAAATCGGGTCTTTATAATCTTTATTAAACAAAAACTTTAAATATGAACAAAAGGGCTCACTTGTGCAAAACAGAAGATCACTCTGAGAACTAGGAGCACAACCACACACAATGAAACACGTTAAACAACTGACAAAGACAAAGGAACACAAGAGGGCTTTTATACACCGGATGATGGGGAACAGGTGACGAGACCAATGAGGGAAGAGGCTGACGAGACAGCGGATGGAAACCCAACGGGGTCACACAGAAGGAAACAGGAAATAACGAGACACGACATGACTGAGACAGTTTTAGTTGGACAGTCGTCTAATGTTTTAAATGTTTCAGAATGTTCAGAAAACAGGCAAATGTAACGTTTGCAAAATGGAGTGTTACACTAACGTTTAAAGAAGAAAAAAACTGGATGTGTTGAACTTTCAGAAATGATGTTTTCATAACTTATTCTTAAGCTGGGATTTCTTTGCAAGAACACTTGTAGGAAACTCACAGTAGACGTCCACCCTGATGGACTTGATGGCCGGGGAACCCAGTCCGTTCTCGGCCTTGCAGTAATACCGTCCGCCCTGATGTCTCTGGATCTTGGCGATGTGAAGGGTTTCGTTGAATACACTGGAGTCCTGGAATCGGTCCGAAACGCTGCCTGCCGTCTTGGTCCATCGAATCTGCGTGAGAAAGAAAATCGACTTAAACCTCTAATCGTACGATTTCACCCATTTCTCACCATTTCACACTTCAACCATGCTCATTTTTTCACAGGTCAACTCTATTTTGCTTCCATGCTGTGAACATCCAAACATCCATAAGCAGATTTAAGAGTTTATTGCACTTTCTTTATTCCGTCTATAGATTTAAATTGCAATACATACCCTTAGAAGTTTTTATCTCCACTTCAGCAGCGCTTATATGCACAAAAACTTACAGTTTTATTCCTATCTATATTCTGAAGGATTTTACTGAGGGTTTTGTTCATTTATCATTCCAACCATGTTTATTTAACATTTCATTCAATTTGTTTGTGTTTTGACAGTATTTCTAATTTATGAAGTGAGAAAAAGAGATTTCCAAAAAAACATTTGTAACATTTGGAATATTTAACTCTAATATGCAACAAAGTTGAACAAGGATGTTCAGATTTATTTCCTGGAAATCAGTTTAATTAGATAATGCTTAATTTGCATATACGCACAAACATGTACTTTCCTGTGTGTCTAATAGTGGAGAGCAGCGCTTGCAACATCAAGGTCATGGGTTTGATTCCCAGGGAAAGCAAGAACTGATTAGAATATCAATGTGTTTCTTGAATGCGATGACGCGATTAAAACGTTTGATGAATGTAAAACTTGGTATACAGAACAATTTTGTCTGTGATGAATCAAGAGTGAAAGTATGGTGTGTTTACATTTTTACCTGCGGTGTTTTACCTTAAAACTCCAAAGATTTTGGACCTTCATAATTAATGCAAATGCAACCAAAATAATTGACAGTTTTGCACATCGTTCTCTTTATGTAACCCAAAAGCATTTTACTGAGCATTTTCCACCCACACTTTACTGAATCAAAACTCCGCAAGTCAAAGCCTGTTTGTCAGAGTAAATCTGGAACGCAGGTCTAAAATAAACACGGATGTACAAACTGATGCACCAATAAACACTGAGAATGAAACTTCAACGACCCGACCTTGAAAACAATAAATCACGCTGTGAATTAGTTTGCTCTCTGCATGTGTTTTTAGTGTTTTTAACAATCCTCGACTCTTTTAGCAGTCAAAAGCACAACAGCGTTCACATGCAGGGGTGGGATCTGTAAGAATCTGGTTCCAGGATGTTTTGTTTCGTACTTCCTCAAATCAAATCAAATTTGATTTTTAACAAGAGGACTTAGTGACAGACTTTGAAAGAGTTTACTTAATTGTGAATCTAATGTTTTCAGACACTTAATTCCATGGTACTTACAATTAAATTACCAAACCCATGACCTTGATGTTGCAAGCGCTGCTCTCTGCTGTTAGAGACACAGGAAATAATATGTAATTTCACAATTACTTCTATTCTGTAAACATGGTTAGTGGATGAATGTCAAACATTTATGATAAACTAAATTATACCTTATTGACATCATCTCTACGTGTCATGTGTTTAAATATATTTGTACTAATGAAGTTGCAATTTAGTGCATTTAAAATACATTAACTTTAAACGTATCATCAAGTAACCCTCTGCACAGTTTAAATTACGTGTGGTTTTTCACATATGCAAGTCAGCCGACTTCTTTAAAACATGAATATACTTACATAAAGAAAACTTCATTTGAAATGATTGCAAAGACCACTTTTTAAAAGTGTACTTTCATGAAAGCTTTCCTGCGTGTCTATCAGTAGAGAGTGCGCTTGCAACATCAAGGTCATGGGTTCGATTCCCAGGGAAAGCAAGAACTGATTAGATTGTCAATGTGTTTCTTGAATGCGATGATAAATGCATGAATGTGAATCTAAGTGGCCTTTTATTTTATTATTATCTGCGTATAGTTTTTTACAAAGTAGCTATAAGTCTTGACGCACACTACGAGTGCACATTCAACGTATTGAAACACACAAGGGTTTTGCTCCATTGGAGTTGGCGTGTGTGTGAAGATGCTGTGTGGCATTATGTCACAGTCACTCGTTTGTCAAACAAATGCCAGCGCAAGTCCTCTGGGAGCCCCTCCTCGCTACTTTCGTCTTGACAATGACAATGTCAATTTGGCTATGCTAAGACGTTGTGTATTCTGCGGAGACGAGACGAGTGACAAGGTGAACCACATGCTGCCACTCGTTTTATTTCAGCATCATCTCCCAGTCGAAACGGAGATTAACTGCTGTGTTTCGGCAGAAGCGAGGGGAGGATCGGATGGGGATTGCGCGTCCCAGTCATGGGATCTTGGGAAAGTCGGGACACGTGAAGGAGGGTCTGTTTTTGTCAGTCTGTGTGTTTCGGGACGCCTGACTCATAGTCCTATCAATGTAACCTCGGTAAAGATGTGTTTGTAAGCCGTTCACAACCGTTAACATTTACCACAACTCATGACTCAAGCATCAACTATCTTATTCTACAGAATCAATCACTGATTTTGGTTTAAACAGATAAAAGTGACACTTTACTATATATTCACATAGAAAACAGCTGTTTTACACTGATATAACATTACACTGTTTTACTGTATTTATCATCTAATAAATTCAGCTTTAATCACAGGAATAAATTACATTACTTTAAATTAAATAAATTAAATTACATTACTTCCATGTGAATATTATGTATTCACATGGAAGTTACTTAAAATCACAATAATATTTTGCATTTTTACGGTAAACATTAATACAATTTATTTTATTACTTATTTATTACTTTCCAACCCAAGCTTTTCACTAGTTATTATCATAGATATTTTTAGCGATTAAATGAGCAAATCCTCCTCACAAAATCAGCTCAAACATTAAACTTCACAAACATAATTATATAATAATGATAAAAAACTTTTTATGAGTGCGCCATGTGATCTCTGAAGACATGTGAGGGAAGTATTTATGTATTTAACACACAACATGATGTTTCTCTGTGAAAGCCAGAGCCTGAAAGGACAGACAGACTCTAAATCCTCACTGTCGGCGCTTTGTGATTAATCTGACAGGCATTTGAAACTGAGGTGTTGTTGTGAATATGAATCGAGAACGCCGGGATCTCTGTGCGAAGATTCAACAAAGACATGCTCTCCGCTGAAAACCCAGGGACAAAACAAAGCCCTAAAATATAAAACTGCTGAGAGAAAAAGAATACACCTTTAAACTCACAGTTCAAACAGAGGAAAAAGTCTAAGGACAATGAACTTTCAGACATGGTGCTCAAAGGGGAGCTCTTTTACCCTTTCACACACTCTTCCTGTTGTGTGTGTCTCCACTAGATCAGGTTTTCCTGCTTGAATGTTGGTTATTTTCCCCATATTCGTCTCTTCCCAGTCTGTCAGAAACGCTCTGTTTAGTTCCTGTCTCTATGAAGCTCCTCCTTCTGAAAGCACACTGTGCTCTGATTGGTCGGCTGGATTGGTGTGTTGTGATTGGTCCAGAGCTTCCAGTGTGTTTGGGAATTGTCCCGCCCTTCCCATAACCGTCAGTTTTAAGACGCGACTAACTCAGTACTTCGACTGCAATAAGAAGGACATGAAATTGCATGTTTTACCTACAGTTTTTTTTTACTAAATGTGTGATATTAACTCCAGAAATGGTGTGTGTGTGTGTGTGTGTGTTTCTCCCTAATGCTCTAGTCAAAGAAACATGACAACAGGAGACAATTTGTCCAAACTACTCAACAGGACAGTTCACATAAAAATCATCATTATGTAGGAATTATTTTTTTTTTTAGCATTGTAATAATTTCATAAAAGTAAATACAGAATAAAACATTATGGCACATTATGTTTAGCCCGATCTGAATCAGTGAAGTCAATTTCTGTCGACGTCAATGTCTGTTTATCCACTGAAGAAAGGAAGTCAAATGGGTTTGGATGAGTAAATGATGACAGAATGATCAAATGTGGGTGAATTATTACATTATTATTATGAGACATTCACAGACGTGATGAGTTGATACTAATTGCTGCTACTGAAAGAGAAACGTGACACATTATAACTCACACGAACACTTCCTCGATCTCATGTCATGTTTGGAGACATGCACTATTGTCTGAAAACTAGATTCTTATATTTTGAAACACTACAAGTGAAAGATTTCGACAAGTAGAAGTAAAGATTCACGAATGGAGTTTAAACTCTGGATTAAAGTGGTACCATGAATCGCTCTGGATGAGAAAACTCACTTCATATAATTCTCAGAAAGTAAGACTTCTCCAGTAAATGTATCATGATTTAAGAATATTAAGATACTGGAAAACGAGACTGAAACACTGGGGAAGGACTTAGTTTTTTTCGTGACGTTCTGGGAATGAGATGCTGTTGAAAATGCCCCCCGTATGCCGGTTCAGGACTCAAATGTGCTTCTGATGGCATTACGGCGGGTAAAGGAGATCTTCTGTCCAGAGGGACGTCTGCTCGACTGGTGGCATAATCCAAGAGACGTGTGGCAAATGGAGGATTATAATCACTAATGCCAACATGACACGAGGATATTAACACTAGATTTCCTTAAAATCAACAGGAACTCACTGAAACACTCTCACAGGATGATTCACTTCTTAAAGACCCATCATGCCTATTCCCATGTTTATCTCTCTTTAGTGTGTGATGTTGCTGTTTTTAATCTCCAGTACTTGAGTTTCTTCCGGGAACAAACACTCACAATATTCCTCATTAACATAATTAATGCGCAGAATAAAGGGGCGGGGCTTGAGTGAGTGAGTCGTTTGTTGAAACTGGTGGTTATGGGAAGGGGTGTCATTTCCCAAGCACACTGGAAGCTCTCGACCAATAACAACACACCGATCCAGCCGACCAATCAGAGCACAGTGTGCTTTCAGAAGGAGGAGCTTCATAGAGACAGGAACTAAACAGAGCGTTTCTGACAGACTGAGAAGAGACAAGCCGCAGCAGTGGATAATAAAATGAAATATGACATATTAATAGATGTAAGCTTTACTGTTCAATAAAAGCCATTATAAAAGTGTAAGTTAAAGGTACAAGAGGTTTTAAAAGAAGAAATAAAGACAAGCAAACAATTCAGTCAAATATACAAAGTCAGTTAAATAGTGGAAATATAGAAAGTTCTGAAACTTCACTTTGCCCGGGAAAACATTATAGATTCATGAGACCAAAGATCAGCCATTAGATCTACACATGATGAATTATATCTTATGTTTAACCCTCAGAGCCAGAGGAAAACGCATTAGGTAAGCGCTAATGGCCTCCTGGAGAAACAGCTCAGGAAACGTCAGATCAGATTTTCAAATAGGTGCCTTCTTAATTCCAACTACATGCACACCTGAAAAACTCATAAAACTATATGTCATGACAGTTCAACTACAGCAGTTCAACTACACTTTTACACTTACAATTTTCTCCACCATTGATGATTGCTAGTTGCTGTGAGATGTATTGTGGGATACCTGTCTGTCTCAGGTAATGAGAATGTGGGGAAAATAATCAGCATTCAAGCAGGAAAACCTGATCTAGTGGAGACAAACACAACAGCAAGACTGTGAAAGGGCATTAGAGGTGCCCCTCAATAGTTTTAGTTACCAGAAACACTGCAGAAGAAAGATATTAATGAGATGATGAGACTCCTTGTCCATATTAACAGCCTCAATAATGATCTGTTTTCAGGTGCTTCTTCTAGTTTAATATATCAAAAGTTTCTCACAGCAAGTGTGCTGAATAAAGAGAAATCAGTGCACTTCTCGTTTTGGTCGCTGAGAATCTCCTGGAGTTTGGAGCGACGTTCCTGGATCCGGAGCAACACGCACATAACCTGCCCGTGGCTGGACCGGAGCAGACGTCTTAATGATTTGATTTCAAAGGAGACACCAGGAATCTTTGATCTCCCCCACACTCTTGTTTTAAAATTTTAATTAAGTTCGGAGAAGCATCGGAGTGCCACACATGCGAGAGGAATTGTGGTTGGTGTGTCTCACTAACTCAACGGGTTTCACCTTTTCAACTGAGATATATGGATCAATACCGGCTATGTGTGAGTGCACTGCACTGGAATGGACAAATTAATGGGCTGTTTATTGATCAAAGTGGAATTACATATTAATTAGGGTGAATAGGCAGAGTCAATTCCCAACACACCGACAAATAACATTTCATTTATCCAATCCAGCAAAATCAGCTCGATGCAAAGCAAGCTTTTTTTGTCCTGCTGCTTCTAAATAAAGCACAATGTAAATAAATATTTGAGTAAGAGAAGGGCCAAAAATGAGAAAACCGCTACTTTCACCAAAGAAATGATCATAACTACTGTACAAAATGGAAACATTCACATCTTTTCGACATCTTGACTTCTACCCCTAGATCAAAAAACAACCAAAAAGACAGTGATGGATGAATGGATGGATCAAAATAAACTAATAAAAAATAAATGCATTACATATAAAATAAATAATACAAAATAAATGCATTAAATTACATACAATAAAAATTTATAAATAGATGTAAAAAATAAATAACCACAGTACATGAACAAACAAATAAATAAATGCATGCAATAAATTATTAATAATAATAACACACACACACACACACACATATATATATATATATATATATATATATATATATATATATATATATATATATATATATATATATATATATATATATATATATATATATATATATATATATATATATATATATATACAGTAAGTAAATAGTTAAATGAACGAATAAATGCATGTAATAAAATAACAACAAACAAACATATAATTAAATGAATAATTGAATGACCACCAGGGAAGAAAATACTGTGAGATTTGACTTCTTGAACTCTTCTTTTCCTGCATAATATGACTTGTTTCTTCATGATGTACATCTGCCACAAAACCTCTGGATATCAAAGTGCACAGTGTGTGACGTACATCTCTATCTCATCACACACATCCAACCGGCGGCGGTCCAGAACTCACACACACCACAGCCAATCTCATCTTGCTTTTGGCGCTGGCTGAGAGATAAATAAAACTGATGTGCTAGCTGCCAGCATTTTACGAATTGCAACAAAACAGAGTTTGTGTGTCTAAATACTGAATGAGCCGCTAAATCACAATGAATTCACTGAATTTATGATGCAACATTTCAACAAGAGACTGGCTGTGATGGCGCTTTCTGCGGATGCAGGGGGAAACAGGTCGACAGCCGTTAATCATAACAAATAAAGTACTTATCTGTACATAAATGTTAACGGCCACTAAAATTCTATAGCCATTAGCAAAAAATTCAGTTCAATTTAGTTCTTTATTTTCAAATGAAATATTGACAAAAAGGCCAAATTCATATTTTTGTCTTTTGGGATTGTTGTGACAAAATACAACTTTTGCATCCAATTTAGTTTTTTGTCATTTGTTTGTTTAATTGAACATGCATGTGTTGCAAAAATAGTTATTAGTTCTAATAAATTGAACATAGTATGGATGGATGAATGAACAAGTGTATGGATGGAAGGAAGGAAGGATGGATGGATGGATGGATTGGAGTACAGATTTATGAAAGTTTGATTGAAAGATGGATGGAAGGAAGGAAGGGTGGAAGGGTTGAAAGATGGATGAATGGATGGATGGATGGATGGATGGATGGATGCATTGGAGTATAGATGTATGAAAGGACAGATGATGAAGGAAGGAAGGAAGGATAGATGGATGGATAGATGGATGGATGGATGGATGGATGGGAGTATAGATGTACAAAAGGATGGATGATTGAAAGAATGATGGAAGGATGGAAGGGTTGATGAATGGATGCATGGATGGATGGATTGGAGTAAAAATTTATGAAAGGACGGATGATTGAAGGATGGATGAAGGAAGGATGGAATGATAAAAGAATGGATGGGAGTATAGATGTCTGGTAGGATGGATGGATAGATGGATGGATGGATAGGAGTATGGATGTATGGATGGATGGATCGATAGATGGATGGGTGGATAGGAGTATAGATGGATGGAAGAATAGAATTTATGTACATACATTTATGATAATGATTATCGGGGGGCTTTTAGCAAACAACAAAAAAAAGTTTTATAAATATTGCACTGCACTGTTTGCAAAAATCCTGAGCAAAATTAGTTCATTTGAGGGACAATAACAGTCATGCATTCTGACAGACTGGGAAGAGACGAGCAACAATGAGAATATGGGGAAATAATCAACGTTCAAGCATGAAAACCTGCTCTAGTGGAGACAGAAAGGGCTTATTATGGCCTGTTTAACAGCAGTTGTGTGCAATCAGTGTAAAAGTCTGTGTGTAATCTTGAGTCTGAACACCTGAACGTAGCAGCAGCTTCAAGTGTCTCCGCCGTCCAACATCGCATTATATCTGTCAACCCAGCCAAAAAAGGCTTGAGATGGATTTACTCTGTGTCAACGGTGTTTATCCGGTTCGTTGTGCGGCCATATTCCTCTGGGAAATATGAGGAGCAAACCCATCGCAGACGAACGGATTACAGCGAGCGTCTGCGACTGGAGGAACACCAGAAACACAGCCGCTCAATTAAGACATTAATAAAGACGACTGAAAGCTTCACATTCCCTCAGGAGATTCAGTTGGGGAACTTTTGTCACGTTTAGAGCTTTATTTCTGTGATCAATGATGATCAGCTGAAATAACTGTTTAATCGTGTACAAAAACATTCACATTCCTGCATTTATCAGACGCTTTTATCATCGCATTCAAGAAACACATTGACATTCTAATCAGTTCTTCTTTTTCCTGGGAATCAAACCCATGACCTTGATGTTGCAAGCGCCGCTCTGTTAAATACACAGGAAAGCTACAACAAAACTTTGATTTGAGATTTTGGTCCATTCTGCATCCATAAACAAGAGTGAAGAGGTTTGCGGAGTGAAAATCATACTGCAATTAAATGCTTACTCTGATTATTGGAAATAATCACATTATAGTTGCATTTATCATAAATGAACAGCATCTGAAGAAGTTTTTAAATGTTCTCATGAAGATAATGATCATCATTCACTGCAAAACATGAAATCTTAAGGAGTCAAAAAATCTTGAATAAGACACTAAATCTTGCATTTCCTTCTAAGATAAATGAACTCGTCTAGAACTAAAAGATTATTTTGCTTGTTTTGAGGAAAGATAACCGGAATTTATTTCTTGTTTGGTTTTGTTCGTTTATGTACGGTTGAGTTTGTCAGTGATTTGTTGTGTTCGGTTGTGTTTGGCTGTGATTGTTTGTATTTGGCTGTGTTTTCATTTGTGTTTGCTTGTTTTTGGCTGTGTTTGTTTGTGTTTAGCTGTGTTTAATTGTATTTGGTGGTGTTTGGCTATGTTTAGTTGTGTCTGGCTGTGTTTGGTTGTGTTCGGTTGTGTTTGGCTGTTTTTGGTTGTGTTTAGCTGTGTTTAATTGTGTCTGGCTGTGTTTTGTTATGTTTGGTTGTGTTTTGCTGTGATTGGTTGTGTTTGGCTGTGTTTGGTTGTGTTTAGTTGTGTCTGGCTGTGTTTGGTTGTGTTTAACTGTGTTTGGCTGGGTTTGACTATGTTTCGTTGTGTTTGGTTGTGTTTGGTTGTGTTTGGCTGTGTTTGGCTGTGTTTGGTTGTGTTTGGTTTTGTTTAACTGTGTTTGGCTGTGTTCGGTTGTGTTTGGCTGTGTTTGGCTGTGTTTATCTGTGTTTGGTTGTGTTTGGCTGTGTTTGATTGTGTTTGGTTGTGTTTGGTTGTGTTTGGTTTTGTTTAACTGTTTGGTTGTGTTTGGCTGTGTTTGGCTGTGTTTGGCTGTGTTTGGCTGTGTTTGGCGGTGTTTGGCGGTGTTTGGTGGTGTTTGGTGGTGTTTGGCGGTGTTTGGTGGTGTTTGGTTGTGTTTGGCTGTGTTTTGCTGTGTTTGGCTATGTTTGGTTGGGTTTGGTTGTGTTTGGCTGTGTTTGGTTGTGTTTGGCTGTGTTTGGCTGTCTCTGGCTGTCTCTGGCTGTGATTGGTTGTGTTTGGTTGTGTTTGGCTGTGTTTTCTTGTGTTTGGTTGTGTTTGGCTGTGTTTGGTTGTGTTTGGCTCTATTTTGCTGTGTTTGGTTGTGTTTGGCTGTGTTTGGTTGTGTTTGGTTGTGTTTGGCTGTGTTTTGCTGTATTTGGCTATGTTTGGTTGTGTTTGGTTGTGTTTGGCTGTGTTTGGTTGTGTTTGGCTCTGTTTTGCTGTGTTTGGTTGTGTTTGGCTGTCTCTGGCTGTCTCTGGCTGTGTTTGGTTGTGTTTGGCTGTGTTTGGCTGTGTTTGGCTGTGTTTGGCTGTGTTTGGTTGTGTTTGCCTGTATTTGGCGGTGTTTGGTTGTGTTTGGTTGTTGTTTGGTTGTGTTTGGCTGTGTTTTGCTGTGTTTGGCTGTGTTTGGCTGTGTTTGGTTGTGTTTGGCTGTGTTTGGTTGTGTTTGGCTGTCTCTGGCTGTGTTTGGTTTTGTTTGGCTGTTTTTGGTTGTGTTTGGCTGTGTTTGGCTGTGTTTTCTTGTGTTTGGTTGTGTTTGGCTCTGTTTGGCTGTGTCTGGCTGTGTTTGGTTGTGTTTGGCTGTGTTTGACTGTTTTTGGCTGTGTTTGGTTGTGTTTTGTTGTGTTTGGCTGTGTTTTGTTGTGTTTGGCTGTGTTTGGCAGTGTTTGGCTGTGTTTGGTTGTGTTTGGCTGTGTTTTGTTGTGTTTGGCTGTGTTTGGCTGTGTTTGGTTGTGTTTGGCTGTGTTTTCATTTGTGTTTGCTTGTTTTTGGCTGTGTTTGTTTGTGTTTAGCTGTGTTTAATTGTATTTGGTGGTGTTTGGCTATGTTTAGTTGTGTCTGGCTGTGTTTGGTTGTGTTCGGTTGTGTTTGGCTGTTTTTGGTTGTGTTTAGCTGTGTTTAATTGTGTCTGGCTGTGTTTTGTTATGTTTGGTTGTGTTTTGCTGTGATTGGTTGTGTTTGGCTGGGTTTGACTATGTTTCGTTGTGTTTGGTTGTGTTTGGTTGTGTTTGGCTGTGTTTGGCTGTGTTTGGTTGTGTTTGGTTTTGTTTAACTGTGTTTGGCTGTGTTCGGTTGTGTTTGGCTGTGTTTGGCTGTGTTTATCTGTGTTTGGTTGTGTTTGGCTGTGTTTGATTGTGTTTGGTTGTGTTTGGTTGTGTTTGGTTTTGTTTAACTGTTTGGTTGTGTTTGGCTGTGTTTGGCTGTGTTTGGCTGTGTTTGGCTGTGTTTGGCGGTGTTTGGCGGTGTTTGGTGGTGTTTGGTGGTGTTTGGCGGTGTTTGGTGGTGTTTGGTTGTGTTTGGCTGTGTTTTGCTGTGTTTGGTTGTGTTTGGCTGTGTTTGGTTAAGTTTGGTTGTGTTCAGTGGTCTCACCTGTGGCCGTGGATGTCCGGTCACCAGGCAGGTGAGCTCCAGCGTCTCTCCCTCTCGGATGGTGTAAACCCTCTCGGAGTAACGCTCCTCCTCCACGTTACACGCATGACCCGAGTGCACAATACGGACTGTAGGAGGCGCTGCGGAGAGGAGAGACACAATCGCTCTTTATTACCTCCTACATTACTGATCTCAGGTAAATGTACCATTTTACAAGTAAACTAGATCAATCCATCTGATAATTCAAATTGGAAAAATCATAAACTGACATTCACTTTAAGTGTGAGACTTATTGTTATTTTTTATTTCAGTAATTATAGTTATTTATAATTTTTATCAGTTACAATATGTAGATGAGGATTATGTTTCTGTAACTTACACTGGTGGCAAAAATGGTGGTTGGTTTTGAATATTTATGTTTTTGAAAAAGTCTCTTCTTCTCTTATTAAATCATAAATCCAATATATAAAAAATTAATGTAAAACAGCTGTTTTCTATGTGAATATATAGTAAAGGTTCATTTATTCCTGTGATTAAAGCAGAATTTATTAGATGATACAGTAAAACAGTGTAATATTATATCAGTGTAAAACAGCTTGTGATTATTATTATCAATGTTGGAAAAAAATGAGGAAAATGTGATGCATGTGAAGCCCAAAGGAACAGCATTTATTTGAAATAGAATCTTTTGTAACATTATAAATGTCTTTATCGTCCTTGATTGATATAAAGTATCAATAACATCTTTTTGAAACAAAATCTAATCTTTTAAAGGGTATATCACCTGTTCCACAAAAATATTATAAAGCAAATAACGATTTTCAACATTAACAAATGTTTCTTGAGCAGAAAATCTGTTCTGTAATTTCTGTAATAGCTGCCAGATTATTTATATGAAAACAGCAAGATTTCTTTTACAGTGTAATCATCCTCTAGACAACAGAGTCAACAAGTCTGCTGCTTTGAAGCTCATGCAAAACAAGAGGATTTTCATAACCCACCACTGGGAATTGTATGAAATACAATATTAAATATAAAGCATTCTACACACTAGAGCTGCATGATTAACCATTAAAAGATCTGGATTCAAACACCCACCTGATCTTATTCCTAAGTGACAATGATTCGACTCTGTCTATTAAACCTTTGACAAATACGATCACAGCAAACATTCAGATCTGCGTTCTGGTCCAGAGAGAGCTGTTCTCATATTTCTGTCTTACAATCATTCAGATTATCACAGAAGAACTAGGATACAAGTTTAAAGCTGGGATATAAACGCTGAGGTTTACAGAAGACACCAAAATACACATCAGAATACACACACAAAATCACATTTAAAAAAGTAACTTGATCCTTAAAAAAATTTTTATTATTAAAATGTGTTGGTCATTGAATATTCACTCAAGAGATTCGTTCAGAAACACTGATTCGTCCAGTAATGAAACAAGTGAATCTTAATGAGCGAGTCATTGAATCATTCACGCAAGAGATTAATTCAAAAACAATGATTCATCCAGTAATGAAACAAGTGAATCTTTATGAGTGAGTCATTGAATCATTCACTCAAGAGATTTGTTCAGAAACACTGATTCATCCATTAATGAACCAAGTGAATCTTAATGAGTGAGTCATTGAATCATTCACTCCAACCAGATTTTTTTTAATAATTCAAAATGAATGTTAAATAAACAGCAAGGATTAACATTTAGTCAGAACCTCTTGTAAATTATGTTATTTTGTTTAGTTTGTCTGTTTGAAATAAAATCTTGTGACTCCATTCATCCAGAAGTGTGTAGCTCTAATGCTAATTAAGGTTTATTTGTACATTAAGGAATATAAGGTTTGTTAAGGATCCACGGAAACTCTGTTCATGCATCAAACTGAAGAGCAAAAGAGTGTGGCTCGTTCCTCTTCAGACACATTTAATGGAGAAATAAATGGCTTTTACTTTAGTTACATTCATCACCCGACTCTTGCGCACGGTTAATAACGGCCTCACTCAGGGATACAGCATGCTGTTTTGTGTGTGGAAAAGATCTCATGACCCCGCACATCTCAGCAGTTCATCTCTCACGCCTCTAGCTCTTATCCCAATAACATTCATACATTTGCGAACCGATAGTTTGCTCAGACGGATCAGTGATGTCACACTGAAGAGTTTCTGTGTGTGTTTTCTGTGCAGCTCAATGACGGCGAGTGTGAAAAAGGCAGAGAAGACGCCGGAGGGATGCAGTGAACCCAGCTGCGCTTCTGCACCTCCAACAGTGACATCACTTCCTTTCTGTGTGAGTGGCACGAGACACGAGGACAGTCACACGCCACACGGATCCGGCCATGAGAGCCAGAGGCTACTGAGCTATTTATAGATCAAATAAATAAATATATGCGGAAAAAAATTCATTTAAAAAATAAAATAAATTAAATAAATAAATACATAAACAAATAAGTTTATACAATAACTAATAAATATTAAAAAACATAAAAAATAAACAACATAATAAAATAAAATAAAATAAAATAAAATAAAATAAAATAAAATAAAATAAAATAAAATAAAATAAAATTAAATTAAATTAAATTAAATTAAATTAAATTAAATTAAATTAAATTAAATTATCTATTCTACAAGCTGTTTGTCCAATCTGGTGAATAAAATATAAAATATAAAACAAAACTATAAAATAATAAAATGAAATAAAAATTAAAGTAACAGTCTTAGGTGTCAAATATAGGCTCACATGAATAAAACGAAATAAAATAAAATAAAATAAAATAAAATAATAAAAAGTAAAATAAAATAAAATAATAAAATAAAAATAATCCATCTATTCTCTAAACTGCTTTTCTTGTAAAAAAATAAAAAAATAAAAAAACAAATAAATTAATTAATTAATCCATCTATTCTCCAAACTGCTTGTCCTAGGACCAGATCAAATAAAATAATAAAATACTAATATATATATATATATATATAATACTAGTATATATTAGTATATACAAATATATATAAGTATATACAAATGAAATGAAATACTCCATGTGAGATTGTGGGGATGCTGCAGTGTTTTGGGCACAGGCAGGATGGATGGATGGATGGATGGCCAGTCCATCACTGTGAGATAAAGAGAGTCACACAACACACACATCCATCCCAGAAAAGCAGTGGTTATTCCCAATGTGTCTGCAGTTCAACATAAACGTTAAAGTAATAATACTTCCCCTCTTGCGATCTTTGCATGCGCTGTCATTAAAAATGGCGATCACACAGGAGTCAGTGAGAAAGGCACTTGTGTCTTTGAGGATGTTCTCTGGCATTTCATCCGTTCGCTTTAAAGTGCAAAAAAGTCATTAGAGCAGAAAGGTGCTGCTTCCTTTCATGCCATTTAGAGTGTAATTGACGTTTGATGTTTGCCACACGACGCTCTGCCTCACTCGCTCATTTACACATCAAGCAGAAACGGGAGGATTGTTTATCCGTAGGTTCATTCGGAAACAAAAACGTGCGTCCTGAGGGAAAAACGCGGTATTTTTAGTTCATGTTCGACAATGATGGAGGCAAAGCAGAGTCAAGAGAAACTCATTCTGTGAGCGCAGGCTCTGAACTCAGAGAGACGGCGACATCAGCACTGCAACTGACACACCGTTACACAAATTACAGCAAACTACACAACACAACAACACAATCACACTCACCTGGGCAAGATATAAGGGTGATCAGCGGTTGAGTTCACACACAAACACACACACAAACAGTCTCACATACTCTCTCACAAACACACTCACTTTCAAACATACTCTCACAATCACACTCACTCGCACACACACTCTCACACACACTCAAACATACACACTGACACACACACACACACACACATACACACACTTATACTCTTAAACACACACTCAAACAGACACTCACTCAATCACACACACTTACACACTCAATCACACAAAAATAGTCTGACATACTCTCACACACACACATAAACACACATTCACAAGTACTCAAACATACACTCTGACTCATATACACACACACACACATACACTCTCAAACAGACACACACACAGTCACAAACAAACACTCACTTGCACTCACACTTACACTGACACACTCTCTCACACACACTCAAACATACACACTGACACGCACATTTACACTCACACACACTCCAATCAGAACTAAAGCGAGATGTGAAGTCAGAGGTCAGAGGTCAGAGTTGTTGAACCAGTGGATGACGGATGATCATCTCCAGAACATCCATGAAGATTGTGTACGAGTCATTGCGTTTGTTCAAGATGTTTCTGATGATTTACGGAATACAAACACTGATCACAAGAGCTGAAGAACCAAACATCAACTCAAGAACCACATTCAGAATCCAACCCTTCCAGATCAGAGCCTGAAGAACCACTGAAGAACCTTTATCTGGTGATTAGTGCTATTGACACTGATTCAGACTCGTTCTGCTCATCTCTAACTGGAAAAAAGTGTGTGTGTGTGTGTGTGTGTGTGTTTGTGTGTGTTAATATGGTCAGTATTGGAGAGGTGATGAACTGGCACCATAAGGAGACAGAATGACTCGGCATATGTGCCTAGAAGGCCTAGAAATGCATTTCTACCACGTGGAATCCTTTCCCAATGTTTCAAAACAAAGGCAGGGAAGCTCTGGATCAGTCCATCACAGGGCAAAAATAAATAAAGTAAAGCTGGTTCACACACACAAGCTGGTTCAATGCGTCTGAAAATGATGTCACTCTGTTTCAACCTATTTTGATAACATTTTATGAGGGCCATTTAATGAATCACTGCTGAGAAACCGTGGAATAAACCCCAGAATTTGTCCCAATCCGTCTCTTATTGGAGATTCTTGGATCAAGATGTTTGCATGCTAAATATTTGAACAAACATGCAGTTTTTAAACTTTAATCATTTGAGAAAAAAGATCAGAAATGTGAAAGCGCAGAGATGCATCAACGACGGGACGCAAAACACAAACATCTTCATCCCGTGAGAGCGAAACACATCTGTGATCTTCTGTTAATTCATGCGCTTAAAATGAAATAATTCATCCATCCATCCAGCCATTCTCCAAACTGCTCGTCAAATGTTTTTTTTTTATTATTATTTTATTATTTTATTTTATTTTATTTTATTTCATTTCATTATTTGCTTAGTTGTATTATTCCATTCCACTTTATTTTATTATTTATTTTATTATTCCCTTTTATAATGTTTTATTTCATTATTTTAAATGATTACATTTAATTACATTTAGTCTCTTTTTTTTTTTATTTTACACGCAATTTTATTTTTGTCAAATGTAGAGTTGCACGGACAATAAAAAAACCCGGCTTTACATTGAGGCTCAGAATTCAGTCAATATGCAAACAAACGTCTCTGATTGGCCACTCCATTCATGAGCTCAACAGAAACGTCTCTGATTGGCCACTCCATTCATGAGCTCAACAGAAACGTCTCTGATTGGCCACTGCTTTCATGAGCTCAACAGAAACGTCTCTGATTGGCCACTGCTTTCATGAGCTCAACAGAAAATTATGTGATTGGCCACTGCATTCATGAGATCAACAGAAACGTTTCTGATTGGCCACTGCATTCATGAACTGAAAAGAATCGCATGTAATTGTCCACTACATTCATGAACTCCACAGAAACATCTCTGATTGGCCACTGCATTCATAAATTCAACAGAAACGTCTCTAATTGGCCACTGCAAATCATGAGCTCAACAGAATCGTCTCTGACTGGCAACTGCATTCATGAACTCAACAGAAACGTCTCTCATTGGCCACTGCATTCATGGGATCAACAGAATCGCATGTGATTGGATATAATCCACAACGGTGCCTAAAAACCATCAAAGGAAATAAAATTCAAATGAATCTAAATCTAAATTTAATGCAACACGTCTAGTTCATATTCACATTTCACTTTAAATGCCCAGAGGCTTTTTTTTTTTGCTTCATTCTCTTTAACGTTGGGCATTTTTGTTAATTTTATTGGCATTTTTGCCGCAAGCCCTTATTAAAATTTACATTTACATTCACATTCATGCATTTATCAAACGCTTTTATCCAAAGTGACTTGCATTGCATTCCAGAAACACATTGACTTTCTAATCAGTTCTTGTTTTCCCTGGGAATTGAACCCATGACCTTGATGTTGCAAGCGCTGCTCTCCACTGTTGGAGCTCCTTCTACTGTGAACTCCTGATTCAGGTGATGTTAATCTAAAGCAATACACATTTGTCTAACTTCAAATGTGCTGAATAATATTAACCAACAGAAAAGCATCCAACTCATCACAGATGAAATCAAGTCCTTCTGAATATTCAGTTTCACACTACAACACAGCCGTAACACAAATAAACAAAACGTCATGTGTTGAATCCCACTGAACGTTGAGGTTATGGATGAGATTACAGGAGCATGATGGGAAGACCCGCTCTCTTTGTTTTACCCTCAGGAGAAATGAGTAATGTACAATATTATAAGTATACGCTGTTCTTCTCCAGAACACATCGCTGAAGAGATACGTTTAATAATACAGCGTCTCCTCAATCTCCCTCTTTAATAGTTCTGTCAGTAACTTTCCTTTTTTCAGAGAGAAACCCTACGGTTTGACAGGGAACGTTGCAGAGCTTTATTTCCAGAAACTGCGCTGTGTTCATCCATCACTTCAGCTCAAGCAATTTGCATTTTAATTATCAGAAGCCTCTTTTCAATGTTCACGTCTTTTGTTAACGTTCACCTTAAAATAAAACACCATCTCGATTCAGATCAATGTTTTTCCGCTGGATGTTCATTGTTGGATGGCATTATGAAGCCATTAAAGCGCTCTGGCTT
This sequence comes from Rhodeus uyekii, assembly GCA_037043235.1. Lineage (NCBI taxonomy): Eukaryota > Metazoa > Chordata > Actinopteri > Cypriniformes > Acheilognathidae > Rhodeus > Rhodeus uyekii. Next base: position 906,845 of record JAWRVZ010000205.1, read on the forward strand.
TGGATGTTGAACCATCAAATGCTCGTAATTTCTCTTATTTCTTTGTCTCTGGTGATTCGGACGAGACAGAAATCACAAACTACATCTGTGAAACACAAAAGCCAAAGCTCCTGCGGGAAACACGGAGAATAACAGATCTCCTGTTACATGCTTTGATTTATAAAAAGCCTTTCATTTGTTTACGGGAGGTTGACATTTAAACACGAACACGGAGGAAAAAGACGTGGACATGATATTGTTTTGTTGCACGTACCTTCAGTTATGAGAAAAGGGCAATGGCAATTGAGTTTTTTTATTTTAAATTAATTTATCTCTCAGTATATGTTAGGCTGTGAAGTATTGATGAAGAATATTCATCTGTGCTCAACATGTAATGAAGCAGCACAACTGTGTTACTGTGTTCAACACTGATCCTTATCACAAAGGTTTGTTGTGCATCAAATCATCATATTGGAATGATTAGTGAAGATCATGTGACACTAAAGACTGGAGTAATGACACTTTACTCATAGACGGAGTTTCACTTTTGTGCTTGGGGGGGCACCAGACCACGAGCTCAGTTTTTTTTTATATCATATTTATATATCATTAATTTTACATATAAAATTCATTTACAATGAACAATGACTTTATACCAGTGCTTCTCAATTATTTTCTGTCACGCCCCCCTAGGAAGAGGTAAACATTTCGCGGCAAAAACTTTCGCCTTATTGTTTCCATGGTAACGCATCATGCTTGTCACCTGACATACCGCAGTCACAAAAAGCGTTGTATAATAGATAATTCAAAATAGTCACCAACTTGTTTGCTCAACTTGTTGAAACCGAAAAGAAATCTTATGTGGTTGAAAACACTGAGTTGTTGTGATAAATGACAAGCTCAAAGCCCGTCTTTTTTTTGGGGGCTCAGTGCCAGATATTGCGTGAAAAAACGTGTAAATTTAGTGGTTGATCATGTGACACATGAACACCGACGTGGATGAGGGGATGATTATCTGAACTTCTGCTCTTGTTCAGTGCAAGAAAACCTACTCCCTGGCAAAAAAAGCATGTACCCCAGAGTAACGTGCGCCCCACTATTTGAGAACCACTGCTTTATACAAAGAATAGCGAATAGAACAGACTCTTTGTAGTTGCTGTTTTGTTTTGCATCGGCAGTGATAGGGTTAACACGGGGAGTTCAGAAGTGCTGTTAGAAGGGTGCGCTTGGTGAACAGATCCTCCCTTGACCTGTCATAACTACTTCAGACATTACAATATCTTACCTAACGCAGAAGAAGCCGCCTCTTTTTCCGAGATGCGTAGATGTCCACTGTCTTCTCTTCTGATAGATTTGACACTTTTAGTAGTGGATTTATCAAAAAAAACGACGAATGTCCATTTTGTTTATTCAGCGCGTAAAACAGAATGAGAAGAGCGTCCACTCACGTACCGCGATACTTTGAGATTCGCAAATCGCGGGAGAATGTAATAAAGCTACAGTAATAACAAATTAATTAGCCACATCTTACTCATTCTATACACAGAACTAATAATATAAAACAAATAAAACGAGAAAATATGAATTCTGTAATAACAAAAAAACATATTCAAAGCACAAGGCAGGCATTAATTGGCTCTGGTCTGGGGGGGCAGTGCCCCGCCCCCCAGCCCCCCCCAAACTCCGCCTATGACTTTACTATATATTCACATAGAAAACAGCTGTTTTACACTGATATAATACAGTGGAGTTCGCTTATCTCGACTGGCCAGTTAACTCGCCAGTCCTATTATGTCGACATTTTTGAAGTGGAACCGCCAAACTCCCTATTTGTCTTAGCATTTTCCCCGTTCCCAGATCCAATGTAATTCCCAGATTACATTGACATTGACAAAGACGTTGTTACTGATAGAAGCATTTGTTTTCAAGCAGACCGTTAAAGGAAAAAAGCAACAATGCATTTTAGAGTTTGTAAAGAAACCAAAGTAACCGTGTATGCAAAACTATCAGAACTGTGTCAGAGCAAAATGACTGTGTTTTGAGTGAATGTGTTTATGTGTGTTGTGACTGTTTACACTGTGAGCGAAATTGTGTTTTAATATAATTAAAAGTTTGTATTGAGAATGGAAGGTGTTTTTATTGTATACTGGTAAATCTCTGCTGTTAGTTGGTGCACATCTGCCTTTTGTTGTTAGCAAACATATACAGTGAATGTACATTTTTATAGCATGCCGATCGCTTCATCTAATAAATCACCATATTATAAAAATACTAACAATTCACTACATTTATACGCTTTTTCACAGACTCTCAAAGTTGCTTTACATGGATAGGAGAATCTCCTCAACCGCCACTAGAGTGCAGCTGCACCTGGATGATGCGACGGCAGCCATATTGCGCCAGAACGCTCACCACACACCAGCTTATTGGTGGAGAGGAGACAGACTGATGAAGCCAATCAGTACATGGGGATGTTAGGAAGCCATGATGGACTAATTTGGCCAGAATGTCGGGGTTACACCCCTACTCTTGCGAAGGACATCCTGGGATTTTTAATGAGCACAGAGAGTCAGGACCTCGGTTTAACGTATCATCAGAAGGACGGTGCTTGTTGCAGTACAGTGTCCCCGTCACTATACTGGGGCGGTAGGACTCACACAGAGAGCACCCCCTGCTGGCCTCCTAACACCTCTTCCAGCAGCAACCAAGTCATTCCAAGGAGTCTCCCATCCAGGAAATAACCAGCTCAACCCTGCTTAGCTTCAGTGGGCAACCAGTCGTGGGCTACAGGGTGACCTTGCTGCCAGCAATATTGGCTGTTGGTTATCTCGATGCTTTTTTGCAACCCCCAAGGCCGTCGAGATAACCGGAGGCGAGGAGGTGTCTCAACAATCTCGTTCGCACCCAAAACCAATTAAAAGTTCTTTTTCTAACTTCGCTCGGTGTTTCACTATGGGAATCGCTTTGGGCGTGACCAACTACGGAAGCTCTTATGACACCACGTCTGTCTTTGGACAGACAGGTCGACCTGTGATCAGGCTCCGCCCCCACCAATATCACTCCGGTCGACCCCTCCCAAACTCATTCGCGCTTTCTTCCCGTGAGGGACTACTAGCTCTCTTAGCACTTCCAACATCCCTGCTGGTTTTTCGCTAAACTGTTCATCAGGCGGGCCGTCATTGGATTACGCCACCGAACGCGACGTCAGTTGGATTGGATAGTGTTGAGTGACATCGTATGCGGAATAGCGTTCACGTCAGGGTGAGCTATTCTGTTCCAAATATCGCGTATTATATCGCTATAAACGCTTCAGGCTTCACGCGTTAAGGCGAGCCTCTAGAGGGCTAACTACCCTACGAGATCCAGACTAACGTGTTGCGACGAGTCTACTCTCTCTACTCTTCAGCCATCATGTCGACGGTCATTACCCCCGCCAAAGGGAATGATTCGAAGAACAGGGAGGTGGCATCCCGCCCGTGTCCATCTTCATGTGGAGCAACCATCTCGGGCAGGGACCCCCACCCAATGTGCATCGTGTGTATGGGCCCAAAACACGCTCAAACGTCGCTTGCGGACCCACAGACGTGCGTTCACTGTGCTCCTATGCCAGTGAAAGTTTTGGAAAGAAGGCTGAGAGTTGCAGTGGCTAACCGACAGGACCCATGTCTGTCGGGAGCTGTCGCGAAACCTATGGCTACGGACCATCAACCGCGAGCTACCACGAGCTGGGCGGACATGATGGAAGCCGAATCCCCGGAGATGCCTCCTCTGTTTGAAGGCCTTCTTACACAGGAGGAGGAGGGACCGGGTGATGAGGACGCAGATGGCGATGCTAATTCTGACCTCCTCGACTTGGACATGGACGACGACGAGGAGGAGGAAGACAACTCTCCCTTCCCCGTCCAACAGTCTAGACCGCCAAGCACGACTGACTCTGCCTCGCAGGTAGACAGTAACCTGTATGAGGTGTGCAAACGAGCCGCGGCAAAGCTGGGCCTAGCTTGGCCCGCAGCACAAGATGCGGAGGGATCTGAGAGGGACCTTTATGATGGAAAAAGGCTGCCGCCCGCTCAACCCACCGCTAGACAACTCCTGCCTGCTGTGCCTGCTTGCATGAAAGAGATGTCTCGCCATTGGTGCAGCCCCTTTAAGAGCAAGCTCCCGGCCAAGGGACACTCGAAGCTGGAGATTCAAGGGATGGGAGAGCTGGGGTTGACCGGACCCCCAGCGGTAGAGTCTTCAGTGGCCTATCATCTCCATCCGAATCGACGCTCTATTTCCGCCTCCTCGCAGATTTCGCTGCCGAGCAAGATGGAACGTCTCAACGCGTCCGTCTATCAGCGCATGTATAAATATGCGGCACAGTCAGTGTGCTCGCTGAATGCAGTGACTTTACTGTCAGCATATCAGGCAGAGATTCTGGAGGAGATGGGACGACAGCTGGATACAGGAGTCCCGAACCCAGCACTTTGGGACGAAATATGTGTGGTTAACGATCTAATTCTCCGCTCTTCCCGTGGAGCGGTTCAGGGGTGTGGCCGCGTGATGGGTCTGGCCGTGTCAGGTGAGAGAGCGTTATGGCTAAACCTGTCAGGACTGAGTGACGCTCAGAAAGCGGAGGTGATGGACGCTGCATACGACCCAACCAAAGGTCTGTTCGGTCCAGCTCTCGAAAAAATGAGAGAAACTAGCACCCTCAGAAAACAAGAGGATGAAGCTTTCAACCTCTGTTTACCACGCAAGCCAGTACAACGACCCCCCACTCAGCCAGCGCGACAGAGCTTTACAGCATCCGCTGCGACGAGAGGGAGACAGACGGGGGCTAGAAACATGAGACCCGCTCTCAGCGGACAACAAACTGGCCAACGTCCGAGGTCGGATGGCTCCGGACCATGGGGAAAGCATTCATTTGCGGCCGCGGCGGCTAGAAACCGGCCGCCCCACCCCGAGGAACGGAAGAAAAAGCGTGTGACCTAACACGCGCATGTTCCCCTGCACTTCTCTCTCCGCCTGCAAAGAGAAGGAGGGTTTCCACTCCTGTTGTTTTGAGTTCAGTAAGGGCTCTCACTGTAAGTTCTCCTCAGGTTCAAGAACACGAGGAAATTGTTCAACAGTGTCACCAAGCACTCACACGGTGTTTTCAAACGCCTGTCAGTTCAGGGGAATTCACAATAAAGAATGCACTATCGCATCCAAGCCACGAGCTAAGGGCGAGGTGCTCCCCATTTTCAAAACACAATTCAATAAATGTTTCAATATCGCAGCCAGGCAGACAGCCGAGGGCGATATTTCTCATAAATCCCAAAGAGGTAAATCGCGCCTCCCTAGCGTCACCACTAGGGAGAGCGCACGCTGTTCCAGTGGGGGCCAGCACAGAGACGATAATGACGTCATCAATGTGCGCTCCCGAGGAAGAAGTATACAAGGGACCTCTTGCGCCCTGCATACTCAGTTGGCGCGCATGCGCAGCACATCCGTGGGTTTTAAACACGATTTCACGGGGGTACAGACTTCAATTTGCCATGAAACCACCCAGATTCAATGGTATGATAGTCTCAGTGGCCGAGGGAGAATCAGCTCGCGTCCTGGCAGCCGAGATCAACACGCTTTTAGACAAAAGAGCGATCAGAGTGGTGCCAGAGGAAGCGAGCTGTCAGGGTTTTTACTCCCGCTACTTTGTGATCCCAAAGAAGGGGAGCACGGCCCTGCGTCCAATCTTAGATCTTCGTGTGTTAAACAAGCACCTAAGAAAGTACTCATTCAAAATGCTGTCACACAAATCGCTTTGTCGGGCAATCCGCAGAAACGACTGGTTCGTGACGATAGATCTGTCAGATGCATATTTTCACATAGACGTTTACCCGTCTCACAGAAAATATCTCAGGTTTGCATACCGAGGCACTGCTTACGAGTATCAGACTATTCCGTTCGGGCTGTCTTTAGCTCCGAGGGTTTTCAGCAAATGCGTGGAAGCTGCTCTATTCCCATTGAGAAACAACGGGATAAGGATATTGTCTTACATAGACGATTATCTGATATGCTCCTCGTCAAAAGAGCAAGCGATCAGAGACGCAGATATGTTGGGGGCGGTGACGTCAAGAGTTACTATGACGACGGACGCCTCACTGAAAGGCTGGGGAGCAACGCTGATGGGCAGAGCTGTAAATGGCGTGTGGGCTCCACATCTGATTCACAAGCACATAAATTACTTGGAGTTGCTAGCTGTGTTTCTAGCGCTGAAACATTTTGTGGGCTTCATCAAGGGCCAGCACGTGTTGGTGAAAACAGACAATTCAACAGTAGTTGCCTATATCAATCGGCAGGGGGGCACACGCTCTCTTCAACTACATCAGTTAGCAAAAGAGCTAATCATGTGGTGCAACCCAAGGCTTTTATCCATCAGAGCAACCCATGTTCCAGGAATACTGAACAGGGGAGCAGATCTACTGTCCAGAGGAAATCCTCTGTACGGAGAGTGGAAACTTCATCCACAGGTGGTGAAGCAGATATGGCAGAGGTACGGTCAGGCTGCCGTAGATCTCTTCGCCTCGCAGGAAAACGCCCAATGTCCTCTGTATTTCTCTCTAGCGGACGAAAAAGCACCATTGGGTATGGATGCACTGGCTCACCCATGGCCAAACGTCCTGCTGTACGCATTTCCTCCTCTGAGCTTGATTTCACCTACGCTAGCCAGAGTGAGGGAGGTGGGGTTGTCACTCATTCTGATAGCTCCACGTTGGACATCCAGACATTGGGTGGCAGAGATAGTTCAACTGCTCTCAGGCCAGCCGTGGCCCCTTCCTCCCCGGAGGGACCTTTTGTCTCAGGCGGGGGGGGAAATTTACCATCCTCACCCAGACAGGATAGCTCTCTGGGCCTGGCCCGTGAGAGGGGGAATTTGAGTGCAGCAGGGCTGCCTCCATCAGTCATACACACTATACAGTGTGCCAGAGCTGCTTCTACTCGCTCACTTTATACCAATAAATGGCGAGTCTTTGAAGAATGGTGTGAGAAAAGCCATATTGTCCCTTTTCTATGCTCAGTAAGGGACATATTATGTTTTCTCCAGGATTTGCTGGATAAAGGAAGGGCTTTTTCGACTTTGAAGGTTTATTTAGCAGCTATTTCTGCTTGTCATGTCGGGTTTGGTGACAAGACACCAGGCCAGCACCCTTTAATAAGTCGTTTTATGAAGGGGGCACGACGTAAGAGGCCAGTGACCAGGAAGATGGTCCCTTTGTGGGATTTATCTACGGTTCTAGAGGCCCTTTGTCAACACCCTTTCGAGCCATTAGAAGGCATAGGGTTGAAGTTTCTCTCTCTCAAAACTGCACTGCTTGTAGCGCTGGTTACAGCTAAGCGGGTGAGTGACTTACAGGCCCTGTCGGTTAGCCCATCATGTTTGCAGTTTTCTCCAGGGTTCACAAAGGTGTCCTTTTGCCCTAACCCTGCTTTCATACCTAAAGTGGTGGATTCATCTTATAGATGTAATACTACGGAACTTACAGCCTTCCACCCTCCTCCGTTTTCTTCTCCGGAGGATCGGAGATTGAATTCATTGTGTCCAGTACGTGCACTTCATGCATATATGGAGAGGACAGCAGGTTTCAGAAAAGATGACCAGCTTTTTGTGTCTTGGGCTACTCCTCACAAGGGGAAGTCGTTGTCACGTCAGCGACTGTCCCACTGGATTGTAGATGCTATTTCTCTAGCATATAAATGCAGAGGATCTCAGCCTCCTGAGGGCTTAAGGGCCCACTCCACTAGGGGCATGGCTACATCATGGGCCCTGCTTAAGGGCGTGTCGGTTCAGGATATCTGTGCTGCGGCAAGTTGGGCTACGCCGCACACTTTTGTGCGATTTTACAGACTAAATGTGTCTGAGCCATCGCTAGCACATGCTGTGCTTGGAGCCGACAGGTCAGGACCCTCGTAATTTGTACAACGTAAATTGTGCAATCCGGAAGTGGTCTATATCTCCCATAGTGAAACACCGAGCGAAGTTAGAAAAAGAACGATGGGTTACTTAACGTAACCCCAGGTTCTTTGATAACAGAGTGAGGTGTTTCACCAACACTTCCCTCCTTGCACAGGAACGGGAAGAAATCTCTCTATAATGAGTTTGGGAGGGGTCGACCGGAGTGATATTGGTGGGGGCGGAGCCTGATCACAGGTCGACCTGTCTGTCCAAAGACAGACGTGGTGTCATAAGAGCTTCCGTAGTTGGTCACGCCCAAAGCGATTCCCATAGTGAAACACCTCACTCTGTTATCAAAGAACCTGGGGTTACGTTAAGTAACCCATCGTTATGGTGGACTATAAACAACAGCACAGTTATTGTACACATTTCTAAGTACAATCAACTTCAATGTTTAAGTCATTTGAACTTAAATTGCATTCACATTCCTGGATTTATCAGATGCTTTTATCCAAAGCGACTTGCATTGCATTCAAGAAACACATTGACATTCTAAACAGTTCCTGCTTTTTATTTACAATAAACTCACTTAAAATATGAGACTAACATTCTATAACTTATTTTGATGAGTTAAAGCAATGTAAAACATAGAGAAGTGAACGTGATTTTCACAAACATTCTGACTGGAACAATCAGGTCCAATTAAACACAAATGTGAAAAATGGAGGGAGATTTGAGTCCCGTTTTTTCAGAGTGTATTAATGTTAAAGTGACACTGGTTTGGACAGCTGTCGCTGCCAGAGGAAATGAAGCATGTGTGTGTTTTGTCACGGATCAGGCCCGTCGAGGCTCGTTCGGAGGTTATAGATCAGCGAGGTTAAGTCCAGCCGTCAGTCCTTCAGCGCTGGGCTCGTTGATAAGAGTCACTCAAACACACACGTCTTTATTCAGCTGTACAGCGCCGGCCGCTCAGAGACCCTCAGCGGAGACTTATGACCCGCTACAGCTCTTATCCGGCTGCGCAGACGCCCATCCCTGCCGTTTGGGGAAACAAAACCCCCGTAAAACAGGCCGGGGATCATCTGAAACGCTGGACTAAATATGTAATATGCACAAAATATATAATCTGAGCTCCTAAACATATAATATTCGATAGCGTTCGGGACAGAGAACGGAGCGATTTCAAATGTTTCTGTGCCAGTGAAACGGCAGGAGGATGAATCTCAACCGGTGTGAGGAATCCCAGCCATCCGTCAAACACTCGAGTCACGGCGAGGACGATAAGAGCGATGATCTCCCGAAAAAACACACAAACAAAGAGAGACGGCGAACGGAAAAATGCAATCATTCATCAAAAGTGATGAAAAATGATGAAAGAAAGAACTGACGACAGACAGAGAGACTATAAACTGGATGGATGATTTTTAACAGCACAGGATACAGACTATATATTTACAATGACTGTGATGCCAATGAGAATTAGACCTCACACTGTATATTACAATCTTTTTAATAGCTTTTTATATGCAACTCATCATTCTTAAATACCTAGTTTGATTATATTCCATATTTCCATGAAACAGGTCATATGAATCAATATTTATACTCTAAACTACATATGACTCTCCTGCAGAAAACCCACCTCTGCCATCAACACCTGATCCAGCACACAAACACACACACACACACACACACACACACACACACACACACACACACACACTCACACATACACACACACACACACTCACTCACACACACACACACCCACTCAAACACACACACACCAACTCAAACACACACACGAGTGGCACACGCGCACACACACAATCAAACACTCACACACACTCTCACACACTCAGACACTTCATAGTATTGTTTTATGGATTTAGTTTGAATTCATTCAGTTTGTTTTGGTTCAATACCCTAAAGGCCTAAACTAATAATACATATATTTTATTCTTTTTTCAATTATTATATAATTATATTATGTGAAAAAAAAAAGATTTGCATTTAAACAAAATGTTTAAATAATTTAATGTATGAATCTAGTCAAAAACATGTCTTGAATATGAATGAACTTCTTACTGATTAACATCATTTTTTATTGGATTCTTCATCACTAAATGACAGTGACCACATGTTAAGGCACATCCTCTGCACCTTTACTTACATTTTACACGAAAATATGGAAGTGAATCAATGTAGAGATTAAGTATTTAGGTTGGTATGTCACAGTTACAGTTTCTAAGGCAACACTAATAATTCTGCTTTGAAATAATTAACCTTATACTGAAAACATTATAAACCTTAATGTCCTTGGTGAACCACGAAAATTAACCACAAAAAGTTCTTTATTGGAATCAATGGTTCCATGAAGAAACCTTAACGTCCTTGGAACCAAAAAAAGTTCATTATTGGCATCAATGGTTCCATGAAGAAAAATTAACGTCCTTGGACCCACAAAAGGTTCATTATTGGCATCAATGGTTCCATGAAGAAACCTTAACGTCCTTGGAACCACAAAAGGTTCATTATTGGCATCAATGGTTCTGTGAAAGAACCCTTATCATCTTTGGAACCACAAAAGGTTCTTTATTGGCATCAATGGTTCTGTGAAAGAACCCTTATCATCTTTGGAACCACAAAAGGTTCTTTATTGGCATCAATGGTTCTGTGAAAGAACCCTTATCATCTTTGGAACCACAAAAGGTTCATTTGCATCAATGGTTCATGAAGAACCTTTAAAATCTATAGAACCACAAAAGGTTTTTTATTGGCATCAATGGTTCCACGAAGAACCCTTAACATCCTTGGAACCATGAAAACGGTCTTTATTTGCATCAATAGTTCCATGAAGAACCCTTAACGTTCTTGGAACCACAAAAGGTTCTTTATTTGCATCGATGGTTTCATGAAGAACCCTTATCATTCTCGGAACTACAAAATGTTATTTATTGGCATCAATGGTTCCATGAAGAACCCTTAATGTCCTTGGAACCACAAAAAGTTATTTTTGTTATGGATGTTTACATGAAGAAACTTTAAAATCTATGGAACCACAAAAGGTTCTTTGTTGGGATCAATGGTTCATGAAGAATACTTAACATCCATTGGACCATGAAAACTGTCTTTATTTGCGTCAATAGTTCATGAAGAACCTTTAAAATCTATGGAACCACAACATTTTCTTTTTGGCATCAATGGTTACATGAGAACCTTTAACGTCCTTGGAACCACAAAAAGCTCTTCATTGGCATCAATGGTTCCATGAAGAACCCTTAACGTCCTTGGAACAACAAAAAGTTATTTATTGGCATCAATGGGTCCATGAAGAACCCTTAACATCCTTGAAACCACAAAAGGTTCTTTATTTGCATCGATTGTTCCATAAGGAACCCTTAGTGTTCTCTGAACCAGAAATGTTTCGTTTTTTGACATAAATAGTTTCATGAAGAAACTTTAACGTCCTTGGAACCACAAAAAGTTCTTTATTGGCATCAATGGTTCCATGAAGAACCCTTAACATCCTTGGAACCACAAAAAGTTCTTTATTTAAATCAATGGTTCCATAAGGAACCCGTAGTGTTCTCTGAACCACAAATGGTTCTTTTTTTGACATAAATAGTTTCATGAAGAAACTTTAACGTCCTTGGAACCACAAAAAGTTCTTTTTTGGCATCAATGGTTCCACGAAGAACCCTTAACATCCTTGGAACCATGAAAACGGTCTTTATTTGCATCAATGGTTCCATGAAGAACCCTTAACGTTCTTGGAACCACAAAAGGTTCTTTATTTGTATCGATGGTTCCATATGGAATCCTTAGCGTTCTCTGAACCACAAAAGGTTATTTTTGGCATCAATGGTTTCATGAAGAACCCTTATCATTCTCGGAACCACAAAATGTTATTTATTGGCATCAATGGTTCCATGAAGAACCCTTAATGTCCTTGGAACCACAAAAAGTTATTTTTGTTATGGATGTTTACATGAAGAAACTTTAAAATCTATGGAACCACAAAAGGTTCTTTGTTGGGATCAATGGTTCATGAAGAATACTTAACATCCATTGAACCATGAAAACTGTCTTTATTTGCGTCAATAGTTCATGAAGAACCTTTAAAATCTATGGAACCACAACATTTTCTTTTTGGCATCAATGGTTACATGAGAACCTTTAACGTCCTTGGAACCACAAAAAGCTCTTCATTGGCATCAATGGTTCCATGAAGAACCCTTAACGTCCTTGGAACAACAAAAAGTTATTTATTGGCATCAATGGGTCCATGAAGAACCCTTAACATCCTTGGAACCACAAAAGGTTCTTTATTTGCATCGATTGTTCCATAAGGAACCCTTAGTGTTCTCTGAACCAGAAATGTTTCGTTTTTTGACATAAATAGTTTCATGAAGAAACTTTAACGTCCTTGGAACCACAAAAAGTTCTTTATTGGCATCAATGGTTCCATGAAGAACCCTTAACATCCTTGGAACCACAAAAAGTTCTTTATTTAAATCAATGGTTCCATAAGGAACCCGTAGTGTTCTCTGAACCACAAATGGTTCTTTTTTTGGCATCAATAGTTTCCTGAAGAACCCTTAAAGTACTTGGAACCACAAATGGTTCTTTTTTTTTGCATTGATACTTCCATAAGGAATCCTTAGCGTTCTCTGAACCACAAATGGTTCTTTTTTTGCATCAATAGTTCTATGAGGAGCTTGTTATGTCCATAGAACCACAAAAAAGTTATATATAGTGTAAAAGGACCTTTAGATTATTAAAAAGATCTTTACACTAATAAAATAAAGGTTCTTTTTATGGCATCTATGGCATCGCTGTGAAAACCCGCTTTTGGAACCTTTATTTTAAAGATTGCAGATGCATATACAACCTCATAGTAAAAGCTCTTTTTGCGACGTCGCCGAGAGCTGAAGCAATCCCATCACCCTCTCCGGTCCTCGGAGCACAACAACGCCTCTCTCCTCCTCCATCCTCCATCAATTAATGCCCTAAAAGTCACAATTAATCAAGTGACAGGAGTTCAACCCTGACAAGAGCTCAATTAGGACAGAGTGTGATGGAGATCAGAAGCAACAGTTCACAGGAAGCCCTGATTAAAACGACTGTAACGTGATTAACAGTGTCATTTAGGCACGTTTGTTATTTTTCAGCGTTTCGTTCAGGAGGAAGTGCGCCACACACCGGTAACGGCACCGCAAAGCTGCGATTGCGTAATTACATCTATCGAGAAATAATTACATCCTCACAAACGCGGCTAATTGCTCTGAGACAATCACACTAGATGCCTGAAAGCACATTAGAGCGCAATAACGACGATAGCTCAGCGCTGGAGGTCACCGTCGGAAAATTAAACAACGCTGGAGTTTGGAGACCTTCTTAATTTAAAGTTCTGAGGGCTTTAACTTAAACTGAACATCTGTGTGTGATACTGAGCGTCAGGAATCTCGTCTGATGCACGTTCAGCTCAACAGCACTAGCTCTGCATCCGTCTTCAGTCCTGATTACAGATTCAGAGGGAAAGAGGAAAGGAAATCATACGTTTGTCCATTTCTATCATCAACAAATGAAAAGGGACTCAACAAACCCACATCTAAATCGTAGATGTGTTAGAAGAAAAATATAAATCCCACACATTACTGAAAATATTTTCCCAAAATATTGCTCACTAAAATATTTGTATTTTTGCATAATATGATGAGTTTTTGTGATTCAAGCAAAACATTTTGTGATTTTTCAAAAACATATTAAAATATTTTGTTATTTATGCAAACTATTTGTTTTTTTTATTTTTCTCAAAACATTGCTCATAAAAATATTTTCGTGATTTCTGTGAAACATTTTTTTAATTGCTTCTAAAAATATTTTTGCAAACTATTCTTTGTGATTTCCCCCCAAAAATGTTGCACGTAAATACGTTTTTTTTTAATATTTTCAAACTAGAAATGCAAAGTTTAAGATAAAAATGATGTAATAATATAATGACACAGAGACTAGAAACAAGATTTGAGGAAACATTCATATTACTAAGTCATAATTAATAATAAAATGTTGGGGACATTAAAGCTGGAGTGTCGGTCTGGTGTAAAAGCCAAGGCTCTTGTAAGGACACACTGTCCCTATGGAAATATGCTTCACATTAGCGATAGAAAGCTGTATGCCGGCCAATTAAGCGTGTAATTAATTCAGAACAGCTTTGCGCTTGCAGTGAAAGATGACCAGAAGACCCACAAACAACAAACACGCGTCTGTGTGTCGAAACACACACTTGGCAAAACCGTGACGAAGCAGAAGAGGCGAATCTTTCTCAAACTTAAAGCGGCAGTCGTTTTTTTCACTCACACACACAGAGACACAAACACACACTCATAGATATACAAACTCACACACACTCACAGAGACACATGCACACACACAGAGACACACACTCACAGATATACAAACACACACACTGCTTGTTTTTTAACATTCAAATTCCTGCATTTATCAGCTGCTTTCATCATTGCATTCAAGAAACACATTTACATTCTAGTTCTTGCTTTCCCTGGGAATCGAACCCATGACCTTGATGTTGCAAGCGCCGCTCTCTACTGTTAGACACACAGGAAAGCTTTGAGCAAATGTTTCTCCAGTAACATTAATAGAGCGTTTGCTCAAACTCATCCGGTCTTTCTTAATATTCTCGAAACACAAGCACAAAAACATTTTTCATGCATCAATCATCCAACGTTTTAGTTTGTCTAAAGATTCTTAAATGTTTGAAGAATGATACAATTATAAAAGAGAACAAAATTATAAAATAAATGTTCATGCAGCCAAGAAGATTTTAAAAACAGGATATTTAAAAAAATATTCAGAAGTAACGTTTTAACAACTTAATGGGAACGTTTGCAGAACATAAAAACTTAGTCAGAAAATCTTAAAATAAGGAAATCAATCTTTTTTTATTCTTCTAATGTAAATGAACTCGTCTAGAACTAAAAGTAAAAGACTATTTTGCTTGTTTTGAGAAAATATAACTTGAATTTTCTTAGTAAAAATTGTCAATTCTGGTGATTCTTTAAATGAATGAAGGATTTTTTTAAAGTGACGGTATATTTTCTGAAATCAGAAACTTCAAGACATATTTTCTTATTTTATGATTCATTTCTGCATTGATTTCATCATTTGTGCAGCCTGAATCTAGTTATAATTTCAACATTTGCTTTTTTCTTGTTTTAGGAGCTTTTTAAAGAATTTTTTTGTCTTGTTTTAATTTCTCACACTATTGGCAGATCATTTTGCGTAATTTGAGTTATCTTAATATAGGTTTTATTTTTCTTATTTTTGCATGTAGATTTTTTGCAGAGTAGAACTTATTTTTATTAGCTGGGACATAAAATGTGTTCTATTTTCAAGAAACACATGTTAGAGCAAATCAGCAGCTGCACAGATGTGACTGAAACAGAGCTTCCCGTAACCGAGCTGAAGTGTGTGGATTCGCTCTCAAACACGCAGCGGATCAGGAGAGCGTGAAATTGAGCAGCTGCTGCGGGACGAGCGACAGAGAACGACAGAAAGAGAACAGAAAATGGACAAACATTGACGTGGCTCGTCCTGTGACGGCGAACGCTTTTGTGATTCAGCTCCAGCGAGACCCTTGACCTGCAGCGAGGAAAGTAATTTCAACATAAATGGGGTGACAACAATTTCTTCTTCTGTAAAAACCAGCATGATTCACAAGGTCTGCGGCGCACGAGGGTCAGATTATGATTACTGGAGCACTTTTACAAAACCCGACCATTCAAAATGATTTCTTCCAAAGAAGCTTCAGTCCACCTGTGTGCACACAAGCAGCAAAACATGCTTATATATTAAACAGACCATAATAAGCCCTTTCTGTCTCCACTAGATCGTGTTTTCCTGCTTGAATGTTGATTATTTTCCCCATATTCGTCTCTTCCTGTCTGTCAGAAACGCTCTGTTTAGTTCCTGTCTCTATGAAGCTCCTCCTTCTGAAAGCACACTGTGCTCTGATTGGTCGGCTGGATCGGTGTGTTGTGATTGGTCGAGAGCTCCCAGTGTGTTTGGGAAATGTCCCGCCCCTTCCCATAACCACCAGTTTCAACACACGACTCACTCACTCAAGCCCCGCCCCTTTATTCTGCGCATGAATTATGATAATGAGGAATATTGTGTGTTTGTTCCTGGAAGAAACTCAAGAATCACTGTCTCTGATGGAGAAGAAGAACTGCAGATTAAAAACAGCAACATTAAACGCTCAAGAGAGACGGAGAAAAAGCTGAATATGGGCTGTTTAAATATAATTTTGAGCATTTGCTTAGATGTTTTTTTAATCTGATCTTCAGTGGCCATTGCTGGAAGAAATCCAGAGCCTTTAATGAAACTAGTAACTCGCACAGATATGCGCTGGTATTGTAATACAGTGGAGTTCGGTTATGTCGACGGCCTCGGGGGTTAAAAAAGCATCGAGATAACCAACAGCCAATATGGCGATTTATTAGATGAAGCAATCGGCATGCTATAAAAATGTACATAAACTGTATATGTTTGCTAACAACAAAAGGCATATGTGCAACTAACAGCAGAGATTCACCAGTATACAATAAAAAAAAAACTTCCATTCTCCATACAAACCTTTAATTATATTCTCCAACATTGAAAACACAATTTCGCTCACAGCGTAAACAGTCATAACATCTTCGTGAGGTCATCACGCTGTACTAGATTGCATACTTTCTTGTGTTCTGCCTGTCTAATGTGCTTTCTCAACAAATTTGGCTTTGTCCCGTCTTTTAACAACCGGGTTCTTCAATCCGCAGCGGCGCTGAGCAGAGCTCACATCAGAACAGAAGCAGGGGTGTGTGTGTGTGTGTGTTTATCTAAGCCTCATACTCATTGGTCAGTAACCGCTCATCAATGTCAAAATATTTGAGAAAACCAATCAAATCAGGGAAGGCGGGCTTTAATGTGCACACAGAAGCGGATGGGGGTGGGACCCACGGCTGCACTCCTTGCTAGTTGAGAAGCGTAAGAACGATATGTGCTTTCACTTCAGAGAGTCTCCAAAAGTCTCCAATAACTCCAGATAAAGTCGTTAGATTTGTCTCTTGTCGCTTTGTTGAAAATGTGGTCTGAATACTCGCTAAATAAAGCGACAAAGGCGCTAAGTTGGCAACACTGTCCGTGAGTTCTTCTGCGGCTGCACGGCGCTGTGAGTGAAGTGTCACTGAAGATTCACGTGCGATCAACGTGCAACGCAAACTGAAATAGGTACAATCATTAGTCACAAGATAACCATGTGAAGTGGTGAATTTGTCCCTCTTTTGTGCTCAAGATACAAGGGTTTGGCGACATTAAAGAATCGACGTTACCGATGAGAAAATGCTAAGACAAAAAGGGAGTTTGGCGGTTCCACTTCAAAAACGTCGACATAATAGTATTGGCGAGTTAACCGTGAATCGAGATAAGTGAACTCCACTGTATATCCATCCGTTCAGAAGTGGATGCAGCTTCCTCTTCTTCTTCAATGACTTGATGCATTTTCTGGCAGACAGTGAAATACCTGCCGCTTTCAGCGCTTGATTCTCAGCTGCGTTTCGCATGTTGCTTTTGCTGCTTTCAGTGAAACTCAAGAGCTTCTCCATCTGTAGTGGCAGAAAAACTGCTCTTACACATTTTCTAGAGCGTAAACGTCACTGAACTCATTCAGGCGCCTCAACATGCCAGAGTTCACCATTACTACAGTTTTCCTGGGGATATTCTGTTGAAAATGTGTTTGACTGAAATAAGCTTGTCAAATCTAGTATTACATTGTCAAATCATACTATTCTATAAAACTGATTCATAGTATCCCATAATTTCATGCGTATTTTAATTATTCCACATTCTTCTAGTAACAAAATATCATTATTTGCTGATTTTGTTGCGTAAAATGTTTCCATGAATATATAAAGAATGTCTGAAATTTGCTAACAAACGCAAAATCACTGCTTCCATTCCCTGCTTTTTTAAAACACAACAGAACAATAAATCTATAAAATGTATGTTAAAAAGAAAACTAGAGAGAAATCATCAGATCAGAGACTAAAGGAAGTTTGCTTTCTCACTGTAAAATTGTGATATGTTTTGTTGGAGGTAAAATATGTGAAATATATCTAAAACCAGAGACGTGTTTGAGAGTATACATATGAAGCGAGGTTTAATTGTAAGGTCCGTCTGAGAACTAAAATGCTCTTTCTCCAGGGAACGGTTCCACTGACGACAGAATGATTCAGTGTCTGAGCGACTGGGATTCTGCAGGAGAATCGCTGGGATAATTCGGCTCTGATCCGGCACACGTATGATTTATGACGATACACACGCTTCATAATGAAAGTCAAGGGCATCTGTCAGAGCGAGAGAAGTGCGAATGCTTCCGCCGAACCCGAGACAAACACACTGCAACAACACACTGCACAAACACACTGGAACAACACACTGCACAAACACACTGCAACAACACACTGCACAAACACACTGCAACAACACACTGCACAAACACACTGCACAAACACACTGCACAAACACACTGCACAAACACACTGCACAAACACACTGCACAAACACACTGCAACAACACACTGCACAAACACACTGCACAAACACACTGCACAAACACACTGCAACAACAGCAACCAGAAGCACAGAGAGCCTGCAATCGCTCAGCCGGTCCTTTGTCACTCGCTTTCACTCGTTCCGCATCTGCTGTGAGGCGGAGCACAACTGCACAAACACACTGCACAACTGCACAAACACACTGCACAAACACTGCAAAAACACTGCAAAAACACACTGCACAAACACTGCACAACTGAACAGCACACACTGCACAACTGCACAAACACACTGCACAACTGCACAAACACACCTGCACAGCTGCACAAACACTGCACAAACACACTGCACAACTGCACAAACACACTGCAAAAACACTGCACAACTGCACAAACACACCTGCACAACTGCACAAACACTGCACAAACACACTGCACAACTGCACAAACACTGCACAGCTGCACAAACACTGCACAAACACACTGCACAACTGCACAAACACTGCACAGCTGCACAAACACTGCACAAACACACTGCACAACTGCACAAACACTGCACAAACACACTGCACAACTGCACAAACACTGCACAAACACACTGCACAACTGCACAAACACACTGCAAAAACACTGCACAACTGCACAAACACACCTGCACAACTGCACAAACACTGCACAAACACACTGCACAACTGCACAAACACACTGCACAAACACACTGCAAAAACACTGCACAACTGCACAAACACACTGCACAAACACTGCACAACTGAACAAACACTGCACAAACACACTGCACAACTGCACAAACACACTGCAAAAACACTGCACAACTGCACAAACACACCTGCACAACTGCACAAACACTGCACAAACACACTGCACAACTGCACAAACACACTGCACAAACACACTGCAAAAACACTGCACAACTGCACAAACACACCTGCACAACTGCACAAACACTGCACAAACACACTGCACAACTGCACAAACACACTGCACAAACACACTGCACAAACACTGCACAACTGAACAGCACACACTGCACAACTGCACAAACACACTGCACAAACACTGCACAACTGAACAGCACACACTGCACAACTGCACAAACACACTGCACAAACACACTGCACAATTGCACAAACACACTGCACAAACACTGCAAAAACACTGCACAACTGCACAAACACTGCACAACTGAATAGCACACACTGCACAACTGCACAAACACTGCACAAACACACTGCACAACTGCACAAACACACTGCACAAACACACTGCACAATTGCACAAACACTCCACAACACACACTGTGTGCCAAACACACTGCACGAGTGCACAAACACACTGCACAACTGCACAAACACACTGCACAATTGCACAAACACTCCACAACACACACTGCACAAACACACTGCACGAGTGCACAAACACACTGCACAACTGCACAAACACACTGCACCACTGCACAAGCACACTGCGCAAGCGCACCACACACAAACACTGCACAAACACACTGCGCCACTGCACAACTGCACAAACACACTTCACAAACACACTGCACTAGCACACTGCACAAAATGCACAAACACACTGCACAAACACACTGCACAAACTGCACAAACACACTGCACAAACACACTGCACAAACACACTGCACAACAGATCAACACAAAGTTTCTGCTTGATAAGATCTTAAAACAAGACAAAAAAAACTTTCTTTAAAAGTTTACAAGTTTACAAGAAAAAAGCAAATGTAGAAATGATAACTAGATTCAAGCAGCAAAAATGATGAAACCAATGCAGAAATAATCAAATCAAGCATGATTTCTTTGTGGTTGGTTTTTAATAAATGTTCAAAAGTTCATTGGTATATAATATTATAAAATTTACTATAAAACTTTGTGACAGAAACATTTTTTTCTAAAAATAAGAATCATTTTGCTCTTAAAATAAGAAAATGTCTTATTTTCTGATTTCAGGATGAACTGAGAGAAAATATACCGTCACTTTAAAAACATCCTTCATTCATTTAAAGAATCACCAGAATTGACCATTTTTACAAGAAAATTCAAGTTATATTTTCTCTAAACAAGCAAAATAATCTTTCTTTTATTTCTAGACGAGTTCATTTATC